>JANHFJ010003190.1:217820-228111 GCA_032468195.1 Cerberus rynchops
CTGGAAGGGAATGTTTTTCTTCAAAGAAAAGAAGAGAAGTCCAGTCACCTCTTGAAAAAGCACCTTTGGGACAACCATGACCTGGATGACTGAGAATCTCCATAGACATTTGCTGTTACAGTAGTTTAAATTCACTGAGTCTCCATGTAGCGCCAAAGCATTGTTTTCAGTTGAAAGTTGTATTCCAAATGATTTCCCAGCTGTTAAGTAAGGTTGTGTTCTGTCTTCTCTAGCTGCACCCCTGCTTTCTATCTGGAAATGATGGTCTTACAAGTGCTTCAGAAGTCTGTGAGTCTGTCAGTGATCGACCATAAGCCGAACTTGGGACTGTATGTAACAAAGGCATTTGATTAAAATATCAACGGATCAATGAATCTGGTATCCTGGAAACTTTCCAATTATAAATTCTTAAAAATGGCGATATTTCAATCTGCTGCCTTGGTTTCACATCCTCAGACTGGGGAAATATTTAAACCAAGCCTATTGCTTATTTGTTGTTTATTTAAACAAGGCCATTCCACCTGGCCTCCTCCTCCCCCACCAATGTTCACAATGTTAATGTTAAAAACAACTAAGGAAGGGAATTAGCATAACTCTGCCCTCATTTTTGTCTTATTGCTGCATAAAGCTGTTGGATTCTTTGGCAATTTAAAGACTGGAGTTCTACATAGAAGAGCACCGAATTCTTCTGTTAGGACATTTAGGAAGAACTGTCTGAAACAGAATAATATTCTCTCTCGCTCTCTTTTTGTATAGTTAAAAGCATGGAAGGAAACCAATGAATAGATTTGCCTTAATCTTTATGTATAGTAACCAGAACAAAACAGAAAAGGGGAGTGCATGTGCACATCAGGCACATGATTCAAATGCACTCATGGTAACTAAATGGTAAACACATAATCAGCTAGCAGTTTGGACTAAAATGATTAAGTAACATGAGAATGCAACTGGTGGTTCCTGTCCCCTAGAGGGAAGATGTCCTAGCTAGCAAATGGACCCAGGCCTTTGATAATATTGGTGATAAGGAAACCCTGGAAAATGATTGCTTGCAGCGGTCACGTTCTGGGGAAAGGAATGTAAATCCTGTTAACGTCTGCTTTTTCATCTTAGGGAAAGTTGTAGCAGCCCTGACATCAGGCTGTCTCTGTGCTCAGCTCCCCATGAAATATGACAGACGATGCCTGTAGTTTCCTGGAGCCTTGCTGGAATGAAAAAGTTAACTGCATTTGAGTCTGATTCCTGCTTTTTTAAAAAAATCCTATACCGTAACATGCTTTTGGAGCATGTCTGCAATAGCCTTTCAAAGGACTTATTCCATTGCTTTGGATGCAGCAAAACAGGGAGATGGGGGAGCAGGGATGACCACAAGCAAGGGGAGAAAAAGGCAAGAAGGTGCCACATATATGATACTGAAGCTCCACCCCTTTACATGGATGTTTCATAGACAGTACATGCAAAAATAAATGAGGTGGGCTTCAGTTGCATGATTGTAGCTTCCACCTTGACTTTTTGGATGTCCCTGGATGAACGAAAATATGAAGAAGAAATCAATTATCCTAAACTTCAAAGTCATAGGAAGGCCCTTCGCTGGGTTTGTTTGTTTACTCTTATTTTTGAACAATAAGAAAATTCTCTTTTTATTGTCAACCAAGGGCCATCTAGTCAGGAATTTCTGTAACCAGGCAATTTTTATGGGAAGATCACTCAAAGAAGACCATGTGAAATTTTATTCATTTCATTGCCCTTTCAAATTTGCTGAGCAAGCAAATTCAGAGTCATAACTTAGAGGAGAAGATGTTTATCCTTCAGATGTTGTTCTTTAAATGAGCCTTCCAGATGGGTGAAATGATGGCTTTTATTATCCCGTAGTGGTTTCTTCCTATTTGTAATTATTACATTTTTTTATTAATAATTTTGGCATGTAAAGCAATCCCTTTATTTAATGGAATAATGGGAGGAAAGGGTGTCTGTTAAAAGAGAATGTCCATTAAAGCTAAGCAGGATTTTACTCATTTTTATTTTACATATTTAAGCCATTTGTGCACATGTATATTGGTGGAGAAAAAATTATGCATGTGCAAATCTCATTCAATGACTCATGCTGCAAAATAAAGCAAGAAAAAGGATTATCCCTATGTCCAAATTAAATTCCTAAAACATTTCTTTCCACTTCATATAATTTCCTAATTCCTAGTAACTTTACTCTTTAAAAAAACATATTTGATGGTGGTTTTAAATCTTTTATCATTGAGGATTGGCTGAAGATATCATCTCATCCCATCTCCATCACACTCTATGTGAAATCAAAGGGGAACAACTTGAAACATGTAGAAAAATATCTTTAATATAATACTTGCTTTTCCTTTCCTGACAAATAAACACAACCTTGTGTTCTAGATTAGGACCACCATCCATAAAGTTGAGAGATTAAGTTCTTCCTTTTATCAGATGTAATTCTTTCCCTTCCTTTTTTTCTAAATGGAATTTACACAAAGAAAAAAAGGAGAGAAAGAAAAAGTGATAAAACACATCTACTGCAATTAAAACTAAATGGTTAGCAGATTCAGGAAATTAGCATTTGCATTCCAAATTTCAAAAAACTGATAGAAGAAAGTATTTGCAGTTCCGGATTGAAATGAGGGGTCCTTGTTGCTCTCTGAGCTTAAGTTATTTTTCTTGCAGATGTTTCATTATCCAAACTAAATACCACCATCAGTGTACTAATGATATTACCTTGCTTGGGTAATGAAATGTGTTGAAGAAAACAATCATGCTCAGACAGCACCCCAAAATTCAAAATTATTCACCAATGGGGACTCCCAGTGATAAACGTGTTGAAATATAGAAAGGGATTCTTCAGGCCATTAAATAAGTGAGAAGATAGTTCAGTGTGTATTCTTCTTTCCTGGTGTCGGCATGGGACTTTTGCAATCATAAAAACATCGTTTCTCTCATAAGTTTCCAAACCACTGATATACAATTCAAAAGAACATAATTAAGTGCCATCAAATCAAGTCCAGCTGCTGGTGGTTATATAGCTAAGCATTTGCTGTTATGGCTTGGCCCCAGTAAGAATCCATACCTTTCAGGGATATGCCAGGGATCGCTTGCGTTCTTTCATCCTTTGTTTCCCCCGTCTTCTACTTATCCACATCTTATGAAATATAGTTTTTCCCAGTCCATTCTCTGCTCACAGCACACACTTAAGCTATATCAGTTTCTGGTTGCTGATTGTCACCTGAAAAGAAAAGTTGGCTTTTCATTCTTGTTGTGACTGTAAAGCTGTAATTCAAAGGCAAGTGTCTCATTTATCATGGGTATTTTTTGTAATGGAATATGGGTATGACCCTGGGAGGCCAGAAGAAGAGCTGCAGACAAGACAAAGC
This sequence comes from Cerberus rynchops, assembly GCA_032468195.1. Lineage (NCBI taxonomy): Eukaryota > Metazoa > Chordata > Lepidosauria > Squamata > Homalopsidae > Cerberus > Cerberus rynchops. Next base: position 221,207 of record JANHFJ010003190.1, read on the forward strand.
AGACAAGTGGCACCTGAGTCTGCAGAAAGAATGGGGGGCATTGGCAAATATCTCAGAAGGGACTGCCTTTATTTACTAAGACTTATTTACTAAGTCTGCGTTACTATTCTTCTTCTCATTGTTCCTATCACCTATTTGCTACCACTTATGACTATAACTCTGTTGCTTGTATCCTTGTGATTTACATTGGTTATTGTTTCCCAATACGATTTGATTGCTTATTATCATTAAGTGTTGTATCTTATGATTCCTGATCTATGCACCGTTTCCTTTTATGTACATTGAGAGCATATGCACCAAAGACAAATTCCTTGTGTGTCCAATCACACTTGGCCAGTAAAGAATTCTGTTCTGTTCTGTTCTGTTCTGTTTATAGATCTGTCCATTCAGACCTGCAAGATTCTTATAATATAACCTTACAAGAAAGTTAGAGCAAATACTTCTAGAGGTGCTTCTTGACTGGACTACCTCACAAGGCAGATCTCAATCTTGCAAGTCTGAAAACAGAGCTTTCCCCCCTTAGCTTTACAATCCAAAAATCTAGATCCCTTCTGAGATGTTTGCTATGTCCCCATTCCTTCTGTGGATTCAGATGCCTCTCATCTGACCTTCATCCAGTTTGCGATTCTTCCCCCTATTTTCAAAGGTCATTGCCACCATACCATAACATTCTTAGTGTCCAGCTGTCACAGCTGTATATTACCTCTTGAAAACTCCATGCTTTGATTATTTTATTTGTTCTTTGTTGTCACTAGAATGGCCATCCAGAAATCCAGTGAGTCTTCCAGAACAAAATTAACATTCAAAGTAATTGTTGGAGTGAGGGGAGCCCATTGTAGCAAAAAACAATGTCATATGAACTGATGCTGTATTGGACCACCTATAGAATATTTGTTGAATACATTATAATTTTAAATCCATAAAATACCTAAGATCTCAGAATGCAATAGTCCACTGACTTTCACATGTAGTTTATTTTTAGTGCCTCTCTTTGCTCTTAAATATCTAATTTAGTCTATTCCAACAACAGCTTATAAATACAACAGCTTGTTATTTTGTAAAGGATGTGCTAAATCATCTAGTACTAGAAGAAGTCTTGAAGCATGCTCTTAGAGATATTGAAACATGTCCCTTTGGGGCTCATCTGGAGAGTGTATCACAGCTGAAGAAAGTAGGATTAAGTATTTCCTTGCTGCATACTGAAATGTTTATCTGGGTTTAGAATCTGGCATGTCATTTTTAGGGGGGAAAAAAAACACCGATGGAACAGCATGCCACATTTTTAAAGAATCATGTAGAAGGATCTTAATCTGATGTTGTAGTCTTACCTCCAAAAGCTCAAGAGACAGTTAACAGGAATGCACTAAGCCACTAAGCACTAATGCTTCTATGCCGCCAAACCCCATAAGACTCCTGGAAAGCAATGCCATTGTTTATATACAAAGCCTCTGTGGTAAATAGCAATGACAATAAAATGGCAGTTGTAAATCGAGAAACAAACATTAAAATAAATGTAGAAAGCATGTCACAACACAAAAGGTAAAATCCAGCAGTACATTTTAATCAAGATGGCCTCAGCCAATGCACAAAAGCTCTTTGCATCGTTCAAAATGAAATCAGTATGGAGGCAAATCTGATCTCAACTGGGAGGGTGTTCAGCTACTACTGAAAAATAGGGCCTCAAACCTCATTTAATGGAAGTAGGAAACCACTAATAGCTTTTCTTGGAATAAGTTGGTTGATCAGGTAGGTTGTAGCTGGAGAAGCTGCTCCTGATGTTATCTAGGTGCCAAGTTACATGGGGTCAAAACTCAGCACTTTGTATTATATAGAAGTCTTTGGGAAACCCTTTTAGGCCCCAAAGCACAGGTGTTATGTGCTCCAGTGGTGCTATTCCACCTTGTCACATCAGTTCTAGTGAACCGGTAGCGGCGATGAAGTTTGGCCCCACCTATCTGTCCCTGCCCTTTCCTGTCCAATATCTCCTTCCTTTTTTTCTTTTTTATCATGTGGCACAGCTGTTTTGTGTGCCTCTGCAGCCTTCCTAACCGGGCTGCCTAAGGAATAGCATGCATTAGAAGCCGTGCGGCAAAGCACACACACACTGAACCTGTAGCAAAATCAGCTGGATTTCAGACACTTCCAGATAACAAACAGACAACTAAATATAGTTATCATCTACATCTTCTGAATAGACTTCAGAAATAACCCCCTATAAAGCATGTTTTAATAGTCAACCTGAGTATCAATAGTAATAGCACCCAGACTTGTATACTGCTTCACCGTGCTTTACAGCCCTCTCTAAATGGTTTACAGAGTCAGCATATTGCTTCCAACAATTTGGGTCCTCATTTTACTCATCTTGGAAGGATGGAAGGCTGAGTCAATCTTGAGCCAGTCAGAATCAAACTCCTGGCAGTGGAATGCAGAGTTACCTTGTAATACTGAATTCTAACCATTACACCACCATGGTACAGTGTATTTATAAGATATGACTTACTGGGACAACTGCAGCTGCAACTGGTACTCTAGCTGATGCTGGGTCTGTCTGCTCAATCAGTGATGGCCATCTGCCTAGGAAGACCTCCCAGTCATAGACCAGCCACTGCCTTCCTCAGTAGCAACACTGGGAATTCAGAGTTCTTATACATCTAAAAGGCACAACATCATGGAAGATACATTTCAATACTTCCCAAACCAAGCCTTAATTAAAATCATGTCTCTGTTGTATCAAGGATAGTAGTATCACTATACTACTAAGAATAACATGCAAAATGATCATAAAGCTGGCAAATTTTGCAGCAAATAATTATTTAAAATGACAATTATTAAAATGCAATAAAAATTACACTGAAAAGAAGAAACTAGATAGTGGATCCATTAAAAAGATAATTAAATGTGACAATGCAACATTCCCCAACTTGATGCTTTCCATATTTGCTAGACATGTTAATCACACATGTATTCGCCCCTGAATCCCCCATTTTAGTTATAATTCAAACAGTTGAAGGTACAAATCCAACAATTCAGATTTTTCTGTGCCTCGTAACCTTCTGACCACAAGGGGGCATTAAGGTATAGACAGAATTTAAGAATTTAGGCTACTCTGCTCCTTATCTAAGATTTTGCCAATTTGAGGTCACTAGTAGCACCTATGTCTTTCTTCCAACCAGGCATGGACAGACTGCTTTCTGTTTTGACTGCCCTAGTAGGCTGTACCCGGAGCTATGATCCCTACAAGTGCAAATGAATCTCCTTTCACTTCCTGTTTTAAAGCTTTTTGTCATTTTGTCATTTTTGCTTCCCTTAAGATCTCCAGGAATGCTCTCATGCGCAGGAAGAGCACTTTAACCTCCAGTACAAACACATCTCCGAGGCACCAGATCAAACTGGGAATGTTTTCTTTTTCAGAGCAGGATCCTGCAGGATCCCTGATTTTACCGACAATTCTTCTGGAATATCTCCAAGGGTTTCTTCTATATTGCAAAGTTGCTTTTTAAATTGTCCACACATATAACTTCCCTCACTCCTCCCTTCATGGAAATTAATGGCTTATTTTCCAAACAGAAGACCCTTCAGAAGAACACTTAAATATTCTAGTGCTGTGCCAAGGAAGCATGTGCAGTGTAAATATTTTAATCCCTAATTAATCACTTTGCTTAGATTGGAAAAACAGAAGTCTAATGAAAATAATTTGAAATTTCCTTCGTGGATAATTGCATTGTTCAAGGGCTTCTGGGAAGAGTCAAACTGTCTAACCTTCCATTTTTGGATGGTTGCACTGCTGAGACACTTACTGTTTTTCAGATGCTCCCTTGGTTGCCTTCATGGGATTAAAGAAATACCTTGCACACAATTTGGCTGTGCTATGCAAAAGGCAGTGCGTGGGGGGCAAAGGTTGCCCGAACACCCCAATGAAATACATTCTATCATGCGGCAAAGTTGTCCCTGCAAGGCTATTACACAGACCATGTGGTTGTTATTGTTACTATTATTACCCGGATTCCCGAGTATAACAGTTCACATTACTTTTTAAATTAGCAATACTATATGAGGACCCATTGAAGCATTTCAGGAAGAAAAAGAAAATGTATTTACAGATAAGCTCCAGAGAACTGGAGTCAGCTTGAGGCTAAGAGACAGAGTCTGATCTAAGGAAATCGGTCGCCTTACCTGTTCTTGGGGGCAGGGGAAAGGAAAAGAAAAGCAGGGTGATAAATTTCATTTGCTAGAATCTTTTTATGGGCCCTAAGTCGTGGCTCTCTTGCACCTCTCTTCTGTTCAAAGCACCCAAATCTTTTTAACAGAATAGCGATGGCATCAGAAGGCAAGCAGAGAAGGTGCTCTCTTTTTCTTGATTATGAATTGGCTTGCAGTACACAAATGTTGTGTGTAGAAAGAGAAGAGAGAAATCTGTTTGCAAACCTTCTGCCTGTCCTTCTGTTAAGAATGAGAAAACTCAGCAGAAAGCCCATTGTCCCAGGGCTTGCCCAAATCGTTTCCCTGCCTAGAAAACTATTGGCATTATCCAATTTTTAAGCACAATGTTAGTGATTGTCTATGGAGATTCTCAGTCATCCAGGTCATGGTTGTCCCAAAGGTGCTTTTTCAAGAGGCGACTGGACTTTCTGGTTTTTCTTTGAAAGCATTTCACTTCTCATCCAAGAAGCTTCTTCAGCTCTGACTGGATGGTGGGGAATGGTATGATTTATACTCCTTGCAGACAGGTGGTCATTTGCATTCCTTTAGCAAAGATCACCTGGAGGGTCATCTGTGTTGTCAGGGATTCTAGGTAAGACAAATGGGAGTGGAGCCTTCTTGGATCTTTCCTTCCATTCCCCACCATCCAATCAGAGCTGAAGAAGCTTCTTGGATGAGAAGTGAAACAGCTTCAAAGAAAAACCAGAAAGTCCAATTGCCTCTTGAAAAAAGCACCTTTGGGACAACGTTAGTGATTTTTTCCCATAAACATTTGTGAAAATGAAACTTCCTTCTATGGGAAAAAGAATCTTGCTGCAACTGGAATTGGGAAAGGACCTTTCAGATTATTATTATTATTATTATTTTGGTCAGACTGGTGAATTGCTCTCATCTCTCTCTTCCCATTTCAGAAAGGGTTCAGAGCCTTTTGAAGATTATATCAAAGATTTCAGGAATGATCGTTCATCCTTTGCCTACGAGGTTTATACAGAATTCAGAAGCCCTTTTAAAGAAATGAATCTATTGCTAGAGACATTTAGAGGTTTGCAACATGCCAACTTTCCATAAAAAGAAAGAAAAATATATAAAAAAACTAAAGATAACTGGGAAGAAAACCTGGCAGGAATCAAGGAAGAATTTCAAAGTATATTTTTGTTATGAGCATCACTTTGAAGATCCCAGTCAGAGATAATATTTGGCTTGATGAACCAATTAACTGCCAAGAAATAAGGAAGCCCCAATATCACCAAACTATTTTGTCTTCAAGAGATTACTAAAGCTTTTCAAGGGGCAACAGTTGTTTGAAGCATGGATTTGGCATGGGTGAAGTCTTATATTCAATTCACCAATTTAATCTCCAATTAAACATATCCAGTTCATTGGGAAGATACAGCTTAGATACACATCTAAGCTCATTTCTGTACTAATGACTTAAAGTGCCTTCATAGCATCACCCAATCATCATTAAATTGTTGCATAGTCTATGCACATTACCATTATATTTAACAAAGATGACTGGATGACTCTTAGAAGATATGATAAATCATTAGTGTGCACTGTGCAAAAGACAATACTGAATAAGATGGACAAATAATTTAATAGGAGCAATTTCTGTGTTTGGGTCTTAACTAGACTGGTCCTGCTTGTCCCACTTTCACTTATGTGCAGGCAGATTTTTGATACAAACCTAAAGAAGAGATAAAATTGCCTAAAGGGGAAACAATTTTTCATTAAGTTGTCAAAACCAGCAAGTTCATATCCTGCAGTGAAGGTCACATTTTGAAAAGAAATGCTTCATATATTTTGCTATCTGCATTTTAAATGGTCTTGCTTATTAATTTATCATTATCATTCACCCAAATTATCACTGTGTAATGAAATTGCTAGAGTGGCTCCTTGAGCTCAAACAAGGAGAATATAATTGACCATAATATATTTAGCCTTCAGAAAATTTTGCATGCATTTGGATCTTTGGAATTGACATGCTTCATGTTTTGAACTTCGTTGTAGCACATTCCTTTCGTTCTTTTCATTATTAACAGCGTGCATTTGTTTTAGAATTTGTGGGGGTTCTTTTGTGTAAGAACAACAGAGTCTTCCACAAATTTATACAGGTAATCTTCAATTTATGACCGGGATTGGGACCTGAATTTCTGTTGCTAAACAAGGCAGTTGTTAAGTGAATCATGCCCAATTTTATTGTCTTTTTTTGCCATGGATATTAAACAAATCACTGCAGTTGTTAAGCGAATCACGCAATACTTAAGCAAATCTGGCTTCCTCTACTGATTTTGTTCCAAAGGTGCTTTTTTCAGGAGGCAAATGGACTTCCAACTTCTTTTGAAGGCATTTCACTTCTCATCCAAGACACTTCTTCAGCTCTGACAGGATGATGGGGAATGGAGGGATTTATATTCCTGGGAGACAGCTGGTCATTTGCATCCTTTTAGAGGGTTGTTGAAGTACTTGGAGGTTTATCTGTGTCCTCAGAATCACCTGAGTAGTGCTCTTGGTTTCTGGAGTCTGCAATTTTTTTCCTCTGGAAATCCATTCCTACTCCCACACAGTGGTGGAATTCAATTCTTTTTACTACCGGTTCTGTGGGTGTGGCTTGGTGGGCGTGGCTGTGGGGATCATGTGACTGGGTGGGCAGTTTCTGTAAGCAAGGCAATAAAGATTAGGCTAGAAACAACACCAGAATGTTT
>JANHFJ010003190.1:354040-364486 GCA_032468195.1 Cerberus rynchops
CCCGGTTGTTGCCAGGCTGCCTTCTTGTGGTGGGGGAGTTCTTGGGAGTGATGAGCAGGAGTGTATCCCAAGAATATACATTAAGTGTGAGGTTGCAATTTTATTTTATTTCAGGATTTAGTTCACTGCAATATTTGTTCTGCAGTTGTCTTTCACAGTACTCTTTTCAAATTTGGATACTATCCTATTTGTAAACAAATTACTAGTCTACATGGACAGATTACCTATCTAGAATCTCTAATCTGTGCTCTCCAAGCAGAAATTAGGTGTCCAATTCAGCCATTCTATTGTATTGAGCTGCCGCGCTATCAGACCCCTCTACCACAAAGATCCATCAGGAGAAGGGCAGTATGGACAACCGTGGGATCTGGCAAGCTGAGAGCTGTGAATAATGTATATAAGCTTGGATACTGTATATTCCCAGCAATGTCACCCAAGGTAGAAAGATCATCCAAACTGTCCAGCTAAGCAAGCAGGCCCCTATATTGGGCACAGAAATCAAACTGCCATGCATCCTACATATTTTATGACAAAATTTGGTCACGTCTAGAGAAATGGAGTTATTTGAATCCAAAAGCAAAGAGTTCTAAATAAAACTAATTGGAATGACTAGGGATTTAGGTAAATGTGGAATTAATAACATAAAATGTATAGTATCATAAAATACACTTAATGGTTTCAGTGTTTCCTTCTCTGCATAGGCATAGTATGGATTAGAATGGAATGTCCTCATACCTTTAAAACTGCTGATGGGAATGCATTAAACTCTGCCACGGTTAAGGTCCTCCTTAGTTTGGGAGCAGTAATCTGATTTAGATATCTGGCAGGTCTGAAAGAACTACTCTGAATTATGGCTTTAGAGAAGGACATCAGGTTGGTTTGGATATCAGTTTCCTTAAGACCTTGCTTGATTGCGGCAAGGTATGATTATAAATCTGGGAAACAACCCAATAGTTTGGGCTTCCTAATATTGTAGAATCCAAAAGCTCCAAAAGATTGTCTAGCTGAATCCAATATTCAGTACAAGAGCTGTAGCTAGAGTGACTGACTGTACAGTCCAATCTCTGCTTAAATAACTCCAACAAAGGAATTGGACATCAATTTATTAAGGCAACCTGTTCCATGGCTGACCACCTAGTCTCATTAGAAAGTGTTCCCTTATGTGTAATTGGAATGTGATCTCCTGCAATTCTTTACTAATTCTTTCTGCCCTTCAGAGTAAGAGGACAAGATTGTTCCATCTTCTCCAGAGCAGCCATTCAACTGTTTGACGACAGCTATTTTGTCTCTCCTAAATCTTCTCTTCGCTTGCATCCTCCTGGCCAAATTAATAGGGAGCAAGTCACTGCTGGAGGGGAAAGGGTTACTTACATTTAAATGAAACTTTCAGACCAAGCTAAATGTTCTGTCTCAATCTATCACAGCCCAGCAGGCTACGAGGTCTGGGCTGTGGGAAGAGGATGACCTGTGCTATTCAGCTAGCTAAGGAAGCTAAGGAGATGTAACTGGCCTGATTGAATGCCAGAAAAGAAATGAACAGAAGAACCTCTTGGAAGGAACTCAGGTAAATCATGAAGGAACGGACTCCTCATGTCCCATTTCAATAACACTTCTTGTTTGCAGTCTTCAAATCAAATCAAATCAAATCAAATCAAATTTTATTCCTCACATGCACAGACATACATAGTACAAAATGCAGTAAAATGTGTATGATATCTTGATATATGTCACTGTCTCTCTCAGCCCAACTCACCTCACAAGGTTGTCATTGTAGGGCAATATAAGAGGAAGAAGGAGTATTAGGTATGTGTGGTGCCCTGAGTTAATAAAGGTAAGATAGAAATTATAGTCTCTAGGCTGCACATACCATTTTTCACAATCTTTGGATGCCTTTCTGCTTATGATTTCCAAAAGCTTTTTTGAGATAGGAAATCCAGGAAAAACTGGTATATGGCCTAAAAAATAGATACGTCACCATTTTAAAACTCCACATAGAAACTGCCATACACATGTGATGTGGTTTTTACCAATGTTAAGTGTAGCCTTTGCCCATCAGAAAATTGCCCACTCTTGGCCTAACACAATGCAGGCCCTGTGTTTTCTGGTGTTTTCCCCCATAGCTTCAGGACAGCAGGGAACAACAAGTTAGCTGTGTGTTTTAGCCAATCCTCACGTTTAAAATATTCAAATAACCTTTAAAATGACAGATAACCGTGCTGCCAATTCTGAGCACTTTGCTGCCAAATTTCAAAACCATGATTGGTCTCCACAAACAATTAAAAAAAATCAAGGGACTGCATGTGGCTGACACTCTTTTATTTAAATACCACACTAGGCATGGTTTACAAACTGCAAAGGCAGTCTGTTCACCCCTGGAATAATGTGAAAGGTTGATAGATTTATTTTAGCAGATAAAACTGATTCCTATCATGTACCCAATGCAGGAAGAACTAAATGTCCCAAGAACAAGTCCACACCGTAAGGTAGCTTCCTGCAACCAAGAGTCATGCTGGCTGAGGATAATGAGACTTGTGACCTAAAATGAGCTTTCATTAAAAGGCTTAGAGAAATACATTAGGCCTTTGTCTCAAAACCTGCAAGGGTGGACTTAGATTGATAGTTTTAACAAATATATTCCTGGATTCAAAATGAGGTCCCAGTGGTGGTTTTAAAGAGACTTTGGAGCAGGGCTGTTACTATATGAATTTACTATATAATCATATGTACTAAGACAGAAGAATACTGACAACTAAGTAGAGCTGAGAAAAATGAAGAGGTATTATGAATTGGAGACCTCTCAATGTATTGTTGTGTAGATGACACTTTCCCCATTCTACATTTGATAAAATACCTGTACTTCTCTTTGCAATTTCAGCCAGTAATATGTGATCTCTCCTATTTAACTTAATGGAAGCCTTCTTGCAAAAGAAGGAAGAGCAAGAAAGATTTCAGGATGTGATCTTAAATAAAAGCAAGGAGGAAAAGTAATGAATGAAGGTGAATGTATGTGTCCCAGGATAATGTTGCAGGAGCCAAACTGGGTCAGTCACCGGAACCAGAGGTTTTGTCTTCTGAGCTTTTAGACTCATTTTGGAGCCCATCTTCAGAGAACTTCTCTCTAACAGAGTGTGTGCTGTTCTGGGTGTGGTATTTATAGCACCTGTTGTAAGTGGCTGCTTATATGTTGATTGGAGTATGTTGATGGCTGGCTTTTAAGTCATTAGCTGTCCTTTGCTTGTGGTGCCCAGTCTTCACCTTCTAAGTACTTGATAGACTGGTGGTAAATCAACACTCCTGTTGACTGACAAGGGGCCTGTTTTTCAGGCTTCAACCACTTCCTTGGCTGTTTTTGTGCCTGCTCCTCCAACAATCTTGGTAGCTGCAAAACTGAATGTGTGTCCTTGTTCATTGCAGTGTGAGGCTACCAATAAGTTCAGGTCTACTTGTCTGACCACTCGCTTGTGTTCTTGCAATCTGGTGGTTCGTTTCCATCCCGCAGGAAAAGTAACCTTGAAGGTTGCCAAAAAAAAAAAAAAATCAAGCAGATTCAGATACTGTAAGTATTGGAAGGAAGATTAGCAGGAAATTCAAAACTGTGGTCTAGGGTAGGAAGTAGACAAAAAACAAGAGAAGGTAGCAGCAAAACTTTTCCAGATGTTGCCAAGATCTGCATGGAATCATGAAATTCATGAAATCATCAAGTCAAACTTGAGTCAAGGATGATTTTATTTATATATTTTTCAAGATTTCCAGAAAAAAAATATATCAAAGCATTCATATCTTAAATGAGCTGAAAATCCTTTCATTTTTTAAATCATTTTATTCATATTATATATGGGAGGAAAATGCCAGAAAAAAACACAAAAGACCAAAGCAGGTGAAAAGAGCGAAATGTTCTTGTTGTTTGTATGTTCTTCCTCCAAAAATAATCAAGATGAAGGCTCTGCTCTAAAAAATGCTATTCCAGAAAGTCCAGAAAGTGCAGAAAGCTGGATGATCAGCTATTTGGGCGTTGGCTTGGTTAAGGATTTGGGTTCTTGGTTAAGGATTCTGTCCCAAATTTCAGCCCTTCGGGTATTGGAAAACTGCTATCATGTCTTCCCTTAATTTTCTCTTCTTTAAACTAAACATACTCAGTTCCTTTTAACTCTTATCCTAAAGTTGTGAGTATTACATCAGTTTTTCTCTTTTCTGTTTATTTAGGCTCTCCAAACCTAGTCCAGTCTATTAGATTTCTGCAAAGTTTTGATTTGAAGATCTGATTTGAAAGAAATTCAAGTGAATTTTTAAATTGAACCAGTTTTCTGAATCAAATCAACAATTTGATTCAAATTGTTCAAATAAAATCATTTACACCTCCAAATCACTTTGATGATTTGTAAGATCATTTATATTGCACAATAACACTTTATTCCAGTTTGATTGAAGTTCAGATCAGATTGAATCAACATGTTTCAGTGCTTCAAGTCAAAGCATTGGATCAAATTTTCCAGATGAATTCCAATCTTTGAATGGAAGCCAAGCAGCAATCTAGATCAGATCAATTATTCCAATTAGTGCAGAGCTGATTTGCCAGCATAATCTCGTCTCTACATCAAAATTAATCCAGTTGTCAGAGAATAGATGTTTCCTTGGAAGGAGCCATCACAATTTGATCTATTTTTTTTTATCAACTGTAACTGTTAACCTATAAAAGAAGGAATCCTATCACAGTAGTATGGCATAATGTTTGCACGTAGACAATTTCAGGTTCAGTCCCTATGTAAGGCTAGGAAAATATCCAGTCTTGTCTCTGTAGGCCATTCTAAATTTTTTACATTCCACTGAGAATTTTTTAAAAACTCCTCTAGAAGATTGCAAATAAAGGCCTAAAGACTTGTATCACACAAAAAACAGGTTATTAACTAATAAATTAAAACATAAAAGTATTCTTGAGCCATGGTGGCCCAGTGGTTAGAGTGCAGTACTGCAGGCTACTTCTGATGACTGCTGGCTGCCTGCAATTTGGCAGTTCAAATCTCATCAGGTTCAAGGTTGACTCAGACTTCCATCCTTCCAAGGTCGGTAAAATGAGGACCCAGATTGTTGGGAGCAATATGATGACTCTGTAAACTGCTTAGAGAGGGCTGTAAAGCACTGTGAAGTGGTATATAAGTCTAAGTGGTATTGCTATTCTTTATATACAGAGTTGGAATTAATATTTGTTTACTGTGAAGGACAATTATATTTCCAAGAGCCAAAGGAAAGATGTTTTCCTGCATAACCTGCCTGACATAGAATTCAGCTTCTATCCTCAAACACTAAACATACAACAAATTAATAAAGGTTGAAGGAAGGGTTGTGGCTCCTGGTTTATGGATCTGTACGTCAAAAAGTCCCTGTTAAATCTTAACAATTTTACTGATTGTAGGGAAAGGATTTTTATATTCCATACTTTGTATGAGACATGGCTCAGAAAACAGTTAGGATATGCGTTTAGTTGGTTATCCAAGAGCTGTAGCATCTCTTACATGATATAATTTTTACTTTGTGATGTATTTTCCACACCATATTAGGGTCCAGCTTAAATAGAGTTAAACTGAATTAATTATGAAAGGAAAAGCTCTACAAAATATCTTTCTCTGTCTCCCTCTCTCTCACACACACAAACACATTTATTGCAGCCTTTTCCATTTCTAGGTACTTGTTCTTCCCTCCCATTTACCACCCTCTTTCCTTTCACCTTTTTTCTCAGCAAGATGCACACATCAAGTACAGCATATCTGCATGTGCACACAAGCATATTCACCAATTTCATAACCCAGGTTGGCTGCTGTCTTTGAATCTGCTTGGGGCAGATATGAACCCTGCTTGCGGAAACATGCCAGAAATATCCACCACCGATGCCTGCCTTGTGGCTCTTATTCTTCAGCGTTCAGATGGCTAGGGATAAGATCAGCCATTTAAAATTCCCATAGTTCCTCTGCGCAATGTTGCTGCCGAGCATTGTGGGAAATTAAGCCACCTGCTGTGAATTCTGAGAGCTGCAGCTTTAATTTCTCTCCACTGCTTAAATTTCATATAGGGCCCAGGATGCAACACTAGAGCCAAGACTTTCATTGTGGGGGGGAGGGGTCAGAAACAGCAAGATGATAGTTGTGAAGTCAAAGTCCCACTGCTTGTTGAATGTGTGTGATGTTGATATGTGTACAAAACAGGTGGGACGTCTATCATGATGCCACAGCTACTGCCTTGCCTTAATTGATTTGCTCCAACTGATTAATGGCATTGTAGGAAACCTAAAGGTGTGTCTTTGACTGTCCCCAAGGCCATTTGACACCTGAAGAAAGCTGATGTCTTTGGGTACAGTGTTATGGTCACACCTAAGAGCATGGATTATTTATCACAAGATGTTGTAATACAATTTTAAGCAAATTCAGGGAGAGTTTGGGATGTTCCTAAGAAGCATGAGTAGGATGCCACTGCTGTAGCCCTCAGAATCAGTTACAATGGAAAACATCTGGTCAGCTATTGTGGGAAACATCAGGACGAGAATGTTTGTCTCCAAACATCTCTGAGAATATCACAATTTTTCATCAAGCACATTTCAACTCCTACGCAAGCTTTTTGTGGAAATTATCCCATTGTTTATGTATTTACAGGTAGTCCTCGATTTACAACTGTGAATGAGCCCAAAATTTCTGTTGTTAAGTAAGACATTTATTAAGTGGGTTTTGCTCCATTTTATGACCTTTCTTGCCACAGTTGTTAAGTGAATTGCGGCAGTTGACCAGTTAGTCACCCTGTTGTTAAGTGACTCTGGCTTCCCCCATTGATTTTGCCTGTAAAAAGGTTGCAAAAGATGATGATCACATGACCTTGGGACACAGCAACGGTCATAAGTATGAACCAGTGGCCCAGCATCAAGTATCTGAATTTTGATCACATGAGCATGGGTGATAAGTGGAGAAAATAGTCATTAGTCTTTTTTTTTTCAAAGCCATTGTGACTTTGAATGGTCACTAAATGAACTATTGTAAGTCAGGGACTAACTGTATAAATAATTTGATCTGTTTCATCATTTTCCCAGATATAACTAAGATATTTATCAACATAATATACGGTAGTTAAAATAGTTTTTTTTTATTCCAAAAGTAGTAACAGCCTAGGGAATTTAATCATTCTTTTTAAACTTAGCCTTCTTTTGCATATACAAGACGTGAAATTAAGGCGGGAAAAATCTCTTCTATCCTAATTTGTGTTTTAAAAACTGTATTTATTTAATTTTTGCATGAAAATGAAAAAGATTTCAGGAGATCCTTTTCCAGTCTTGACTCTTAGCGGGAGGGGTGGGGGATACTTGCAGTGGGCTGTTGGCATTCTCTTCATCTCAGCATGCCACACTGCTGCTTTTTGGATGGAGCTCACAGGGCCTGGAGATCAAGCTGTGGAGGAGTCTTCCCAAGCAACTGGCAGCATCTGGCCCATTGGCAAACCCGAATGAGCGGTTGAGCTGGTGACAGTGGCAGCAGCTTTTGACTAGCTTCTGGGTCTGTCATGCAATTTGGCTCTCCGAACTATGTTGGCTGTTTTTACAGATTTTTTTAAAAAATGCTTTTCTTTTTAGACGGCCTTCATGGTGCAAAATCCTTCTGCTCTAGGGAAGCGTCAGCACCAAAATGTTCTAGTCTAGCCCAAATTCAACTGAGAAGTTACTTTTCTGTGTTCTGTTTTGGTTTGTCAGTTGGTTTTACAAGCGCTGCCCTAGAAACTTTAAGAACAGGAACGTGTTCAGCAAAGCATCATTGAAGGATAATTTCAGGTGTTATCTTGTGAGTGTGTGTGTGTGTGAGAGAGAGAGAGAGACAGAGAGACAGAGAGACAGAGGGAAGGAAATTCTTCTGTTCCCACAATAGCAAAACTTAGCACAATCCAATCCTTGTTATGATAACAAAAAATGCTGTTGGTCCTAATAGTACTTAAATTGTCCTGACTATCTTTATAATAATTATGGTCTGCAGCTGCCAGGTGTTTTGTGGTATGAAAAACAACAAGATAAAGCACCATAAATCATAATTCAGGGATGAAACAAGGCCAATATCACAAGAAGATAAAATCATCTTTGATTTTAGGCCAAGTGGGTATATGAGTATGTCCAACATGCTGAGACCAGAATATTATTTGCATTCCAAAATACAATGTTTTTATTCAACCTGTAGATAGGGATGGTATCTTTGAAGGTGACAGGTTTTCAATGTCTGAGCTCAGCCTTTAGCATTTGGGTGTCTTGGTCTTTTTAGAATTAGAGTTGGAATGGAAATAGAATAGAAAGTTAAAAGAGGGGGGTTAAAACTGGATGATAACATGGCTGAAATGTATTTATTTATTAGTATGATGCTTGCTGCATTCAAAGAGACTCTTTGACATGTATAGTACAAGTCTATATATAGCTTTATATGCAAGTGGGAAAACAGCTTCCACACTTGCAAAAATCTCTCTGCAAAAGTCTATTTCAAAAGGGGATAAGAGTCAAATCTTTGTCTTCTATGTCAACTTCTTGGTTTTAAATCAACATCATTATCCCCCTTTTCCTTTGTAGCTCAATGCAGCATAAATACCATTTATGCCCCTGATTTTTCTCCACGATAATAACTAAGGTACACTTCAGTTGACAGCAACTGATCCAAAATCATGTAGTAAACTTTTGTGACTTGGGACTCCTAACCTTAGTCCAACAA
This sequence comes from Cerberus rynchops, assembly GCA_032468195.1. Lineage (NCBI taxonomy): Eukaryota > Metazoa > Chordata > Lepidosauria > Squamata > Homalopsidae > Cerberus > Cerberus rynchops. The sequence goes on from JANHFJ010003190.1 coordinate 362,758, forward strand.
CTAAACTCACTGCACTGCAAAACATGAAAATTGTTCTTCCAACCAACATAAATATTCTATCATCTCGATTTTCATTGCTCCTTGCTGGTAGTTGTAGCCTGGCTGCCTGAACCTTGGACTTTGCATAGATATCAGACATACATACAAGCCACAACTGAAGTATAATATTTAAAAATTGGTTTATGGTCTCCAATATGCCATTTGACTACTTGTGAAAAGATAATCTGTTGCCCCTTTTGGGAAGTGAGAGCAAGATATCTTGACCTCTTATACCCATACAAGATGACCTTTGGCTACCATCTTCCATCTCCAGGACTCTTCTGGCTCCACAACTTGAAAAAAAGTTCCTCCAGCATGGGTATTTGAAGGAGAGTCAGAAAGAGTTAACATCTGCATTCTGTATGAATTTAAGGTAATTTAAGGTAACTATAATTCTATTATTCCTAGGATTTTGAATCTGAAAAAGTTTTCCAAGGTCAACTAGCCCAATCCTTTGTTTGATGCAACCAATCCATTACTATGATGTCTCTGATAAGTAGGTTGAGATTTAATCAACTTCTGAGGCAGTACATTTCTTTATCCAGCATCTCATACCACCAGGAAGTTTTGTCTTATATTTAATCTCAATGTAATTTATGTCTTTTGGTTCAGCTGAGTCTATTCCCCTGAAGTAGGAGACTGCAACTGCAGCTCCTATCCAGTGCTCAGCCTAATTTTAAAGCTCTTTTCAAGCTATCAGTTCAGACTACTGGTTAATAACTATCTGTCTATTCCCACAGCTTGCAGCTTAGAAGATAGAGAAGAGAAGAAAGGACTAGGTATGTGAAGAAGGGAAAGAAAATATCAGAAGCAAAAATGTCAACTTTCTGCTCCTGCATTTTGTTTTCATTGAGTCCAGCTACCACATAGCCTTCAATAGAGTTTGACTATTAGTAGCAAAAGGATGCCCAGTCAGGTGACACACAGTGTGGGAGAGGAAAGATCAAGGGCCACGTTATTGTGGTGTTGACAAAATAGGCGTGGTTAAGATTTTCAGAAGACTCTTTGGGGCTTCAGGTTTGTTTTCTTTTTCTCTTGGTTTCTTTTCCCTTTGCGGTATTAAGCCTAAAAAGAAGCTTGCACAGCTTGTGAGTGCTTTGCATTTGTGTATATGTGTGTACAATGATTCTGGCCATTTCTTAATTATTTGCTATTGAAATTTAATGGTATGATTTCTGGAGATTTGGAAAATAAAACAGGAAGAAAAGAAGAATTGGTTTTTAGTAGTCATTTATGGCTACCTCTAGCTCAGAAAAAATGTACTAAATTTCATGTTGTCCCCTGCATCATTTACTGTAATATCAACTGATAAAGGAGGATCTCCTCGTGTTTGAAGTTCGTAGGAGTCCAGAACTAGCTACAGTGATATCATGATTGCCCTCTTGCCCTCTCCATGGTCATCCATGTGGTGCCTTGTCATTAGTAATATTCACTTTCATTGCTCCATTCTGTTAGATTCCAGGAAGAACATACAGTAGCTGAACTGTTGTCCAAGAAAATTCGTGGACTAAATTTATTCCAGAAGCAGTGCTTTGGGACAATATATTTCCCCCCCCCCCTCAGGGCTGCTTCTGAGCTGAAGGTGATGCTGCTCCCTTTGAAATAAAAGCTTATTGGTGCTTCTGTCTCTGTTTTTTCCCTGCCCCAGGAAGAGGATACTTTAGGGCAGGGGTCGGGAACCTTTTTGACT
>JANHFJ010003191.1:5454-16296 GCA_032468195.1 Cerberus rynchops
GGGAAAATGGATTGTTCCCTCCCATATTTGGGTAACCAAGTACCTCCATAGAAAAAGAAACACACATATATATATATGTATATATATGTATATATATGTATATATGTATGTATGTATATCGCAACTAGTAAATTAAAACGATGTATATCCTGAAAGTAACTTAGAATGATAATAGGGAAACTGATATAGAGCCTAACAGTCACTGACAGAGGCTTAAAATTGATCCAAAATGGCGCCTCGGACTTTCTTAAGCAAGAAGAAGGCAATATGGCGCGCTCAATAATGGTAGTTTGTATTGCGAGTCACTACGATGCCAGAAAAATTAATTTGTTGGAAATTGAAGAATATCCACTCTGGGCAGTAGCCTCCATTCCACAGCAGTCAATAACAAGGGTCATAACAAAAGCCAGAAAGGCAAAATTATTTAAAAGAAAAAGGAGAAGGCAAGGCGTTGTTAACAGAGCAGGCTGAGGTAAAAACCCCAGCCTCTGAGAAGCCGGCGGCAGCAGCAAAAAAAGGCACTTAGCGGTTTGAATCAAAGTGCCGCTCCGATAGCTTTTAGAATGGAATGAGATCGGATCGGAGATAAAACCCCGTCCAGCTCAAAGCTCACTTGCTGCTTAATTGTTATTGAAATGAGCCCTCACTAACCGTGAATGGGCTACCGGCCTGAATGGCTGCCTCCCACGATGTAAGGGGGGTCGGGGGGACTTGAAAGCCGCTCCCGCAGCCAAAAGGTTTAATCCTGTGCCTCTCTTTAACCCCCGATGGGGAAGGATGAATCAACACTGGAAATAGAAATAACTTGCTAACTTGAAAATATCGAAGAAGAAAAAGTCTCCAATTGACTGGTGCTCTGGCCAATACTGTGATCAGTGTAGCTGAGTCGATAAAAACACTGGATGGATGCCAGTAAAGGCGAGGCTTTTATAGAAAAATCGACTCAATCACGTGATCGCTGCTGACCAATCCCAATCAATTGGAGGCTATGCTTCTCCACAATGGAGAATGAAAAATATAATAGTCATTTAGTTCAGCAATGTTTAGACTGTATTTTAAAAAATTATAATTGCATTAGCTGATTTAAAACCAAGGGTGTTGTTGTTTTTTGAAGACATGGAATAATTCTTTAAGAAATCCTAATTTGAGATTCAAATCTAGGGAAAGTAGGCATGAAATCTATTCAGAGGGAAAAAATACTGATATTTACATTCTATTGTAATATTCTTATCCAATGATATGGAACATCAGTGGCTCTTTAAAAGAAAACTCAAAAATCCTGGGAAAGATTATGACCATGGAAAAAAGCCTTATATTGTCAGTATCTTGCTTATTAGCTACTAGATGCTGCTAGCAGGGAGGTGGGTAGAAAATGGAAAACAGTAGGAGCAAATATTATTTAATGCCTTGCATAATTTAAAATTAACACATACAGTAAGGAACCAAAAGGACACCTATTATTTTCATAGGTGTATAAACTATCATAAATTATACAATTTTAAAAAATATTTTAAAAATATATTTAATCAAGATATCATTTGTTATTAGATAATCAGTTTTAAATGAACATCTGAAAAAATTCAAGACCAGGTTAAGCTTCCTGCATTATCACCAACATGAGATGAGATGAGCCATTGACTAGATTCGGACAATAGCAAGTATAAATTCTGAATCCCACCAATTTCAAGAATATGGGTTCCCTTCAAGCCTCTCCTCCTAGTTTAAGGAAATTAATTATCATTGTGGCTAATATTAAGCAGGGTTTCCTATAATATAGACTATAACCATGACGATTGAAACTACATAACAAATAGTTCCACAATGTTATTTGCAGTCAGACAAACATCATCTCACACACAGACACCTGAATAAAAACATCCCATCTCTTGTAATCCAAGACAAACAAGTTCCCTTTGCTACTTTCAGGAGGAAGGAAGGCAAAAAAACAAGAGAGATGCTTATGTTGCAAAAAGCAGGAAAGCTTCTGCTTAAGCTGACTGAGTCTGATTTCCACACTGCTCGAGATAAAAGATAAACTACCTAAGTACAAAAAGTACATCAATAGTGATTGTAGAAGGGGGAGTTACTAAGAGCAGCTGAGAGTTGCATGTCTTTCTTATGTACTGTATGCTCATGATAAAACATGATAAACCAGTTTGTTCGGGTCAGACTATTTCTATGAGCTGAGCAACAGTCCTCTGAAATTTACTTACCAAAACCATGAAAAATGTACATAGTTTCAAATCACGATTAAGAGATTAAGATGCAGTCAGTATCTTAATGCATTCCCTTCTCTCATCAAGCGAAAGTGAAAAGCTTTACCAATTATTGGAAGAGAGTGGATGGCAATTTATTTTTAGCATTCACATTTTTTTTATTATATAACAAAGTCTACTGAAGAAATAGAAGATGGATCAAAGCCTTAAGCACAGGTTAATGTGATTCAAATGTAAACAAAAGAATGAAGTTAATTAACGAAGTTGATAGCATAGAAAACATAACGCAAGTACTTCTGTCCAGTGAGATACATAATAATAATGTAGTGCAGGCATGCCTTGGGGTATAATAAAATTAAGTGTCAAGGACATATTGGATAGAGTTAATATAATATTTTTGATATATAAATATGTCTAAACCATATAGTATAAAATGCTGATTTTCTTATAAAGAATTATGTGTTTCAAATAGATGTTACATATTTGTGTTTAGGCTTTGATAAAATTTTCTGCATAGTGAATATTCTTATGATGCATGCATGATTACTTCATTAGCTACAAGCATTTACTTTTTAAAAAAGCTTTACTTGCAGTTAAAACACATGTCCATTTCTCTTTCTGCTTACTCAGACTTTATTACAGCCATGCTAGTGAAATATTGCTACAGAGTTAATCTAATGAACTCTTTCCCGATCAATATTGAAAAGCATAGTAAATATTCATGCTTGTATATGATTTAAACATAAATATTTTCTGTTGACAATTAATAGAAAATAGTTTCTTTAATGCATATTGTCAAAACAGCGTTTTAAAAATGTCAAATGAAATGTCCAAGTTTGTTTTCAACAAGCAAGTAAATATCAGCATTTCTACAGACTTCCACATATATGCTTGCTTTGTAGATGAGATTTTATATTTCAATAGAAATTGTAAGTTACTTTTTTCAACTACTTAAATCTCATTTGAATAATATTTTCAACGTTTCCTTATATAAAAACTGCTTTCGGGTGTTCATGAACCTTTGTAAAATAAATGATGTATTTTTTTCCAAAGTGGTTTTCTCTCCTGGCACAAATGCTAGCAAAAGTAACACACACAATATAATAAAGTTGTTATGAAGAGTGGACATTATTTGTAGCCAAATTAAACTTTTTTTTTAAATATTGGTATAAAAGTCAGATAAAATTCGATGTACATTCTTCCAAATGACTAGAGTAATATTCTTGTTAAAATTGTATATAAATGTGTGTGTTTGTGTGTTCATAGATGGATGCCACTATTGACATCATTTATAGAAAGCCTTCCAATACATTGTGATGAATGCACAATCCTATTAAATGAATACATCAGACTAGAAAATCTATGGGATGATTTTCATGCATCTTCAATGTTAATCAGTGACTTTTTATAGTAATACTTACTCTCACAGAGGCCTCTTAATGGACACTCAATATACTGTGCTGTGCCCAACCTCACCTACTCTTTCTTTTCTCAAAAGACAAGGCACATCTGCCACCTGCTCTACTCTGAGTCCCAGAAACAACTGTCGAGCAGCAAAAAGATTGATTATCAGTCAAATAGTATTCCAGTGCACCAGATTTTGGTAGGTTAAGCTTGCTGATCCAGCAAGAGTTGGTGTGAAATTTTCAGCAATGTGTGCCAATATTTTGGTGCGAAAAGAACAGCAGTGCATGTCATGATGAAACACAGCCAAAAGATGCAGACAAAGCAGAGAAGTTTTTGTTGAGTGCAAATGAAGCAGAGATCAAGAAAGAATAACATGTTTCTTGGGTTTGGAAATCTCAGTGGCCGATAATATATTTAGAAAAGTTGAACATTGTCCAAAAATTATTATACTATCCTACTGCTTATTTATAAAAAGGATGACAACATTACATTCTGCTGAACTTAAGGTATAATGCAAAGGAAATACCGACTATGATAAATACAAAGATAATTCATTACAAGAATTTTAAAAACGAGAAAGGATATTTGCTTAATTTGCATCTTCTTATTGAGCTAATGTATTAAAACATATTCGGTGGATTATTTGGATTCTATTCAGGAAAACTGTCACATCATCTATAATATGACACTGCATGAATAATTCATGAGCAATCGACTATTTATTACAGACATAATATCTTCAAAAATACTAAAGATACATGGTTATATTGCTCACCAAATAGATTTAAATTAAATATTTCAATCATTCTAAACATAATAAATACAAAGATTTTGTTTAACAAGGTTTTATTAAGGATGTTAGGGATGTTCATTTTGGGATGCCTTTTCTGCCTATTTAGAAGCATATTTTACTGCTTACAGTCTTTAAAATAGACTGAAAATAAAAAAGTTTCAAGAAAAAGGAGTTTACTAATATACTTAATAGGACATTCATTTTATAAAACATATGTTGATGTCATAAATGTTTTCATCAATATTAAACATAATCTATTACAGAAAACCTGAAAAGATATAATGAAAACTACTTGTGCCTCAGCTAAAAAATTGGACTCACCTTCTAAAAATATTATTCATATAAAAATTAATTCAACTGCAATATTTTCAGTTATGAGACATTATAATTCTTTATTTTATTAATGGTATGATATTAAAATTGTTGCTTTTCTCATTCCAGGTTTTCATGAAGCTTTAATTTGGCTAATGGTTTTGTTCCTTAATATTTTAAATCCCAACTATGTGCTATACTGTAACTTAATACCAACTTCTAACATTATACAGCATTTTGTATTGAAATTTCCTAATCACTCAATCCAGCAGAGCACAGCTCAAATTAAAAACCATGCAGCAATTGTATGATATATTATTCTAAATTTTATTCTTGAATTCCTCAGAAAACCTATGACAAGAATTAATTACAAGAGACAATGTCTTCAGATACTAAATATTTTTTTAAATGCTTTAAATTTCAAAATGCAATGGTGGCTACACAAATAAATGTATATATAAATTTAGGCTGAATATTACACATTCCTGCATAAAACATCTGATAATTATTTTAATGCTTTGTCTTAATAAAGGTCAAATGACTAAATTAATAAAGCACTCACACTCTGAACTATTATTTTTGCTGGTGTAATAAGCTTAATGAATTGTGTCTGTAAGATGTCAGTGAAACTAAATAGTAAATTCAATAATCTCTGATTTAATTTATTATATTTTCACCATTTAACCTCCTGCAGGCTCCCTAATGTCTATTCAAATCTATATTAAATTAAGCACCAATGCTAATGAAGGGCAATGAACGTGGCTGTCAGTAGATTTTTCTTTCATTAAGCACATTATCCTCTTACTGAGCTGTAAATGAGTAAACATTAGTTTTGTTAAACCATGCAAAAAGACAGGATGAAAATCGTTTTTAATTGCACCCCTTAATCCACTGACTGTGGCATTTTTTTACCTTTGATTTTTTTAAATGGATTTGAAAAGGGCTCTCCAGTTGAAATATAAACGTCAGCATCATGGGGTATGTCTATAGCATTCAGGACTTCAGTGCCGTCTGCCAAGAAGATTCGTCGGGCAGCCATATTCAGCTTCAGCTTTTCAGTGCATTCTTCCAGCAGCTAAATGAACAGAATAAGGTAAGAAAAATTAAGAACAGAAACAGATTTCTGTGGTCTGCTACTTATCAAGAATCAAAACTTGGAAACTAGTGTTTCTGTTACCCCCTGAAATATACAATATGTGGAGTCAGTTGCCAAACAAGCTGTCAGTGTTACTATTGTCACCACTGTACGAACCATGCAGAGAGTTTTCATATTCTACATTACTTAGGTGGCTTGTTTTTTATATATATATATTAAATTTAATATAAAGAAAAATCACAGTGTTTACACTAATGACTGTGAACTGTTTCATTTCAAAATAAATAAAATCCTTATCTTTTTTGAGTTTGAGAAGCATATCCAAATAAATAATAGAGATACTTACCAATTTAATGGAAGGTGTCACAGTAACTTTGGCAAATGTATTTATTGCACCATTTTTATAAGCAGTTACTCTGAGTATCTGTGGTTTCTGTTTAAAAATCTGGGATATTTCAGAGGCCTTCCCAGTAAAATACAGTTTTGAAGAAGGAATCTGTTGATATCTGCTGCAAAATAATTGCTATTGTCAATTTTTGAATCTGTCTTTATTAAAGATATCTGAATTCAGGATTTCACTGATTTTTTTTTAAATTACTGTTTAAACAGAAACATTTTTTGATTTCCGCATTTATAATATTCTTGTGTTTCATTAAAAATCTCTGTTTAAACAGTTATAGTCTAAGTACCAATATATGGATTTGAAAATAAATTTATATTTAGTAACATTTGTAACTAATGCAACTGTTCATACGAATGCATTCTTAAGCCCCATTATTCAAAAGTATAACTGAATGCCCAGTATTCATATAACTCATATATTTTAAGTTATTTAAAAGAACAAACAAAAAGACTTAGATAAAAGTCTTTTTGCATAGATTTGGCGTTAATAAAACTTTGTTATTAGGCAAGCTTAGAAAGTAAATGTATTCTTCTTACAACCAAATTAATTTGCTGATCGCAAATAACACTTTGTACAATGCCAGGGTATTTAAGTACTCACTGTTTTAAATTTAAAATATACAACAGCATCTCTTCGATTTTGTGATACTTGTAAGCACTATTGACACTTCTATAATTTCTCTCTGAAACTAATGTTTGTGGAAGGCTAACTAGATATACTTTTAAGAGGTTTTATGGATGTTTTCTTTTTATATTAGGAGCAGGGGGTAATAGAACACAGTAGTACAGTTACCCTTTAGAACAAGGCAATGCTACTATTCATTTTGTGGGAAACAGATTTTTTCATTAATATCACAGGGAGAAAAATCTAATAAATGTAGTTGAACTATATTCAGACAACATAGAAATGTTCATTATGCTCATTCCCCTTCTACATGATGACCATATTCCAGTACTTCCAATGTATCTTCTATCCCTTCTCCTCTTCCATCTTACCTACCCACTCCATTTTCTGTTCTCAAATAATGATCTTTCTGCACGTGACACATTTTAATGAGAGGAAAAAATATTGAACTGCATGGAGGCAGAGTTGTGTAGCATTCATTAGATATGTGTTATAGAATAATGAAATTGTCATATTTGGCTCTTATTGGTGCTAAAATTACTTATACATAGTAATTTAAAAGAGAATATGCATTTTTTCACTCATGTGAAACCTTCCTATACAATATATTTGTGACATTGAAACAGTTTTCAAAAGCCTAAGTTAGAAAATCCTAAATACATTTTATAAGAAAAAACTTAGTGAATTCAGAGTAGCTAAATTCTAAGTGAAAATGCTTAGAAATACTCAGTAATATTATTCAATATCAAAAATATAAATACATATTGAACTTTAACTATAATTTTGCCAATTAATTTACCCCGACTTTGTTGATAAGCAATAAAAGAACAAGCACAGTCATAGTTAAAAGGAACATGTAACAAATTTGATTACCTTAGGTGACCTGATGGAGCACTGATAGGTCTGTTTCTCTTGTAGGGCAATGTAAAGCAAAAATTGTTTGTACTATTTGATTTGTAGCTGGCTAGTTTTGATTTTCTATCATTTTTCTGAATTGGTTTTGTTTGATGTATGGAACCATCTTGAAATCCTGACCTTCTTGATACTACCAATGATTGGTGAGGACTCTTAGGGCCAAACAGAGACTTTCTTTGCTTTTCTTTTGTTTTTTTAGCTTTCTTTGTAAAGGGCATGATTAATTTTCTGGAAGAAAGAAAGGGTAGAAAAAACAGATAGCTTGATATCTCAGTAGGATAAAGGTAATATGGAAACATAAGTTTGGAAATAGTTAAATTAAAACAGATAGTTCATCTCATCCCTAGAAAAGGAATAATTTAAAGATTAAGAAATTATAACTATTAAAGAGACATGCATACAAAACACCTTTGAGTTTTTAAGCTAACAGCCTTATAGCTATATTTATTCATTTATTTAAATTATTTATATGGCTACACACAATAACAAGTAGACCAGACCAAGAAACTCATTGTGGCCTGAGATAAATGTATCTCTATGGCTCCCCCCTCCCCCCCCCATACATGTCATGCAAGCCCATTCTACATTATGGGCAGTAAACAAAAGTTAAAACAATAATATAATCATTCAAACCACAATGCTTGAAGTCAAAATTATAATCCTGATTTATTTAAAAAAAAAAAAAAAAAGGACATTTACCAGCAGAACTCACCTCACTTTTTGACCAAAGGAAAGCTGGAAGAACAGCTTGGCCTCTCTTATAAAAGGAACTGAAATATGCATCCCTGCTAAAAAGATATCCCTGCTATTAGGGCCAGCAAAAATGATGATAGGCAATTTTGGAAGGAGCCTGGCTCTCTATTTTAAAATCATTTATAAATTATTATCTATGTTTTGGTTTACTATACACTGCCATTAATCTATTTGGAAACTTGCAATGTACAGTATATAAAAACAGATAAACCAATAAAATACAATTGTTCTTAAAACAGTTTTTCTGGCTTCCAATCCATTACTGACCATTACATAAACTGCAGGTTTTATTCTGTAGTTTTCAAATTATGGATTGGTCTCCCTGGGGGAGGGGGGAGAGAACTCACCTTTTTTTCATTCTGATCAGATTTGCATAAGCATGTGTAAACATGGTCAAAATCTGCTCTGAGATTGCTATAACCTTTGCCTAAATGAGTCAGCAGTGGAATAGATAAAATTAGAATAGTTTTCACAGGGGTTTGCAAGTCCAATAGAGGGTTGCACTTAATGAGTGCTGCACTTACCCCTGTATATAGAGGGTTGCACTTACCCCTGTATATCCTGTGTGATATTCAGATTAACATATAATGATTGTAAGTGATGCATTTATTTCTTAACAAACCCTAACTCAAATGAAATCAATAATTTTATTCATTACAGGCTATACAAATTCATTTATAATTTTACAGGGTTGCCATATTGAGAAGTTTGAGATTCTTGAATGAAACCTACAGTTTAGGAGCCAACTAGCTAAGACATTGTATTTGCATATGAATGTGCTTCAGATTCCTTCTGCCTTCTAAGTGACACAGCTGGAGTTTGGATGGGATTTTTAAGTGGCAGTATTCTGTTGCTAAAAGTGTTTCATAATGGGAAGAAACCTGACAGAGACATTTTTCTCTTTTTGATGTTAAGTTATTCATTTGCTTGCTTGCTTGTTTGTTTGTTTGTTTATCTAGCCACCTATCCTCTTACCCAGGCCTTTAACTTTCAATCTTTTATTGGTTCCTATTGTACTTGCATTATTCTCTTTTCTACTTTAAGGCAATATTTTTACATTTTTGATATGTTTTTCCTGAGTATTATATCTGCACTGTGGGTATGCTATATAATTTGCTAGGCATCATTATCACCTTAACCAATTCAAATTCAAATTCAAATTTTATTGGTCACATATACAGTCATACATGGTACGATATGCAGTGAAATGCTTACGTGACCACCCACAACCGCGAATAAGTTAGGGCAAAAAGGGAGGGGTAGGGTAGGAAATAGGTTAGGAATAAGTTAGGGATAGTTGGGAAGGTGGGTTGTTGATGCTCTTTTAAGAAATCTATAGCACTTTCCAGCTTATTTTGTATCAATCACAGGAAAAAAAACAGGTGGAAAGCAAAAAGATTAAAAAAAATAAAATAAGTAAGGCAACTTCACCAATTTTTGGAACTGCCATAATCTAAGTTTCTTACTGCCTCAAATCCACAAGAGCTGTTTCATTATTCCAAGGTACAAGAATTGCTAGAACTAAGACAGATATTGCTGTTTCACAAGCTAGCAGAAACTCTATTTCAAAAGCATACAAAATTAAAGACAAAATGTGGACATGATAATTATGAAAACAAGTGTGCATGGTGAGAGATACTGTATACTGTAAATTTCATCCTACTCTCTGCTAGATAGGATAATGAATTCAAAATTTCATGGATTAGATTCTAAGGTACAGAAGGAATTAATGGTAGTGATCACAGATTTGTAAACAGATGGTAAACTTTGAGAACTTCTGGAGGACTGGTAAGATCTTAGAAGACTAGAAGAGAACAAATGTCATCCCTATCTTGAGAAAAGGAAAAAGTCTGAGAAATTATAGATCTCTCAACAATATCAATAGTAAGTAACATCCTTAAACAGTTAAACTAAACTTATCTATTTCTTTGATGAAATTATTAACTTAGAATAATGTTATATTTTCAATATAATAACCCTTTTCATAAAATGATAAAACATGGGCTCAATGGTGTCATTGTCAGATGGACTTAAATTGGCTTATAGATTACATTCAAAAAATGTGTGTTCCTGGTTCCCCTTCATCTTAGAAGGAAGTATCAAGTTTAATGTCACAAGTTGCATTCTGAGCCCTGCATTGCTCAATCAATGACTTTTAGAAGGAAGTTCTTGTAGCAGTTGTAGGGACATTTATAAAGTTTGCAGATAATGCAAATTGGGGGGGTTATGGCCAATACTTCCGAATTTAAGATATATTAGATAAAATCCAATGTAAATAATGTACATATGTGAACAGGAGATAGATGATAAAATATATTGTAAA
>JANHFJ010003193.1:58988-69795 GCA_032468195.1 Cerberus rynchops
TAAGGTTACAAAAGGTGACATATGAACCTGGGACACTGCAACTGTCATAAATATGAGTCAGTTGCCAAACATCTGAATTTTGATCACATGATCATGGAGAATGCTGCAGTAGTTATAAGTGTGAAAAATAGTCATAAGTCACTTTTTTCAGTGCCGTTGCAACTTCAACCGATCATTAAATGAACTTGTAAATCAAAGACTACTTGTAAATTCTACTTCACAAACCATACAAATCTCCACTATTATATTGGGCTCATCAAACTTCCTGGCCCACTCTCTGGGGGAATTCAGTTTTTATAACTTTCAGAAGGTGGAGCACTCCTGATATCAGGAGAAAATATGTTATTGTAATTGTTACTAACATTTAGGATTATTATAGCCATTCCAAAACTCTGTGTCATAAAGCAAGCATGGGAAACATCATCATAAAAATAACCTCTGGATTATCTTTATATGGTTTCATGGAAGTTAATCCAGGATATGGAGGAGAAATAGAAATAGATGGGGCTTTTACCATGATAAGCTATTGACAGGCAAACATTTTAGGATGGAGTTGTAGATTGTAGTTGTCTTTCAAACTTGGCACTTTTAAAATGTGTGGACTTCAAGTCCCAGAATTCACCACCCAGCATGCTGGGAGTTGAAGTCCACACATCTTAAAATTGCCAAGTTTAAAAACACTGTGGTAGACGATGTCTCAGAATGGACATCATGGCAGAAAGTTTATCTGTTAACAACATGGATGCCTTCATAGGACTAGAGGCTGAAATTATTGCATGACTGGCTACATCTTGCAATTTTTTTTAATGGAAACACAGCCCCCAGCTGCAAAAAAAAAAAAAAAAATTGCCACTCCTCACTTAGTGCTTGACATTTTGCTAGGACAGTGGTGGCAAAACTATGGCATTAGTGCCAGAGGTGGCACTAAGAGCCCTCTCTGTGGACACATGCACTGTTGCTTCAGCTCAGCTCTGCCATGTTTTACCGTAGCATTTCTCGCTGTCATTTGCAGGGAAACAGAAGTTTGTGGGACAAAAAAAAAGTCAATCAATTCCAACTTCTTCCAAAAGAAAAAGATCTCATCTCCTGAATTGCATTTGCTTTTCCTACAGAGCTGCAGGTGTTGTAATGCCAGGCCTCCTTGCCGGCCAGCTGGTCTTTGGCTTTCCAGCATGTGCGCGCACACATGCCTTACAATTTGGGCACTCAATCTCTAAAAAGTTCGTCATCACTGTCCTAGGATATCTGTGCATTACAGTGAAAGACTTAGGTGGTGTCACAGCATCATGATATAAACTTTTCTTTCCAATTAAAATATTTAGAGAATTTAAAATAATAAAAAATGGCTAGAGGTGAAAAGCCAGATAAGTGCTAAAGTTTCAGGGTTCTCTCCATTTTTACCTGAAATGCCTATTTACGTCTGGCTCTGTGGTTTTCTATATGCTTCTCAGTCAAAACTGGCAGGAAACTGTATCGCAGTTGTTGGAATCACATTCACCCTTTTTTAGCTTCTGCTTGTTTTAAATTGACTCTTTAACTTTCTGTCTGTACAGTTTGAGTTTTATTTGAATTGTGTGGTTCTTTTATGTACCTTCAGAACAATTCTTATAAGAGCAACACAAATTGAATAACTAAATAAGATTAGGATGTGAATAAGATTAGGAAGCTGGTTAGAAACCAAAAAGGGTTTGTCCCCCCTCTCTCTCAGAGCAGACTGTCAAATGGCAGCCTCTATTCCATAATAACCTGGCTTGGAGCTGAGCCAGGCAATTTAAAAGCTCCAAGTTTTTCTCATTCCACAAAGCTGCTTTTTATCTCATGTTTCTCTAACCTACTAAAAAAGCAGCTTCACACATCACATCCATAGGCATATTGCACAGTAAGGAAATAAAACTATACGTTTTTAAGTGGCATCTGAACGCTCATTTCAGAATTCCAAGTTAGATGTGCACAGTATCTTAAAAGGCTTAGGCTTACTATATTTTATGGCTTTCTCAGAGTAATTATTACATGCATAACTACCTTGGATATACAGACATAGAGGAGTGGACAGCAGATATAGAAAAGAGAACCAAAAAAAGCAGGCAGCAACAGCAGAGGAAACAAACAGACTTTCACCAGGCATTCTGGCCCCAAAGACCGTGAAATACTAAGATTGAACCAAGTAGGAAAGATGAAAATGCCAGCAAAGACATAAGAAAAATAGTCTAATCAGTAAAATTTCCACCATCCTGTTTCGTACATCTCTGCTCCTCTGGAATGCTAGGTCTTTGTGGTCAGGAATGAACATGCCAAGAGTCCCTTTTGATTTAATCATATTTAAGACTTTTCTCTCTTGGCAGTACTCTACAGGAACGGTAACTCCACGATATCAAAATGTTATCCTCACTCCACTGGTTGTATTACATGTCAAACAAAATAGCAGAAAGTTATTACATAATGAAAAGCTGACCAGGATGTTTTCCTCTCTCATGTTTATTGATTGTCACTTATAGAATCATTGGGACATTGGAAGATTTCTAGTTCAATCTCCTGCCCGAGACAGGAATCCTCAGAGCATTCCAGACAAACGGCTGTCTAGACTTTGCTTGAAAACCTCCAGAAATACTGCCCACATGATTCCAGCAGTTCCATTGCTTAGTAGCTATCCTAGTGAGGAAATTGTTCCTTGTTTTGAGTTTCAATCACTCTGTGTAAAACTGTCACCATTGGCTCTTGTTCTGTTCCTGGCCATTACAGAGAATTAATCCATACACATATCCTTATGGCAGTTGTTTAAACATTAGAAGACTGCTACCATATCTCTCCTTGGCCTTATAATCTTTAGAATGAACATACCCATTTCTGTCTTTCATGAGATTTATCTTACAAGTTCCTAACTTCTTTGAGAATTGCTTCTGCACTCTTTCCAGCTCATCACCCTTTTTGTATTTTGAAGAACAAAACTGGAACTGGCTGGGGAATTATGGGAATTCCACCCATCTTCAAGCTGCCATGGTTGAAAAACACTCTTCTAGATGATTTCTCCTCACCTTTGCCCATTTTGACATGCATTTCTTTCCTGCCCTCCTCTGGGCAAGTTCTTAGAGGACCTTTTTTACTTTTGCAAATGAAAGATGCAAAACAGGAATTAAGCACTTCAGCCATCTTACTTTCTCTCTCATGGCATCACTGTCATGGCAACTTCTCCAACCAGCAAATCAATGTCTCATCCCACATCTCAGTCATGTGATTAACTAATATTTCATCATCATTCGCCTGGCCTTTAAAATATACCATCAGAGTCATCATCACTTTCATATTCACCCAAAAATCTTTGGCATGGTTTTTCATTTGGTGTAACGAATGTCCATCAAGGTATATATTATTTATATATAATGTGCCTTCCCTTCTTCCTTTCTGTTTCTGTGAAACAAACTACTTTTTTCTAATGCAATATTCCAGTCATGAGTTCCTTCCCCTAGATTTTCCATTAACAATATCAACTTTGTCTGCTCCCCCGCACCCAATATTAGGATTTAAACTTTTTGGTCCTCATACTCTGCATGTTGGAGTACAGGCAACTAAATCCTTTATTACTGCCCTTCATAGATTTGGCTGCTTGCACTTCCTGGTGTATTTCTAAGCATCCCTTCGTTCTGATCACTTCCTTCCCTGTTTTAACATTTGCTGCCTTGGAATTTATTCTTTGAAAGTGGTTCTGTGTATTCATGATTTCCCCCCACTCCAGATTTAGGTTAAAAACCCACCAAAGGTAATGAGGAATATAACCTTCCAAACATATTCTTCACAGACTTTGTGAGGGACAGTCTATCTCTCAATAGAGTCTCTGTTTGTCCAGGAATCCGATATTTTCTTAATAATATTGTCTCTTGAGCCAGTGGTTCAACTCCAGAATTTTCTGTTTTTTTCCTTGGGCCACAATCTCCATTCAGAATTGTAGACAAAAGCACCACCTGTGCTGCTCCAACTCCTTTGTCTCCTGCCTAGTTCTTTGTACTCCCTTGATATTCTTTCCTGGTTATTTCTGGAAGTATCATTTCTTCCAAGATGAAATTTTAAAAAGGGATGGTGGTCAGTATGTTTATTTAGTTAGGTCAGCTTCTCCATTACATCCTGGATCTTCACACTTGGGAGACACCCTTTCCCTGATATCCAGTGTGGTCTGTAGACTGTGCTCATCTCAGCATCAAGCCATCCATCACCACCACATACCTTTTCCTCTTTGGGCCTGCAAGTCACCCTCCAAGGGGAAGAACTAAAATCAATTACACTATTTCAGTAACAGAGAGTGTCTCTTGAGTCCCTTAGTCTTCTGAATTATATGCTGCCAGACTTTTTCCTCCAGGATTTCTGTTTTCTTTACCTTGTCAAAGAACTCTTCATCTTCCCCAGTTAGGCTGAATATGGCCAGATATTCTTCCAGACCTTCTCTAATATTTTCTTCTCTAATAATATGATTTGCTTGAACTTGGTTCAGGCACTGTTGGGCTCATGTGAGCTAGTGGCGCATGTCTTGAGCCAAATCAAATGGATCCAGAGGCATCCCTTTTAGTTATTAAGCATTCAAATTGGATCACTCATTTGATTCAGACTGTCTATCAAACTGCCCTTGAATTAATTCTCAAAATCAACCCAGAGATGTTATGAAGATTAAAACCATTACAGTGAAACCAACAATGCAAGCCCCAGCATTTCCCCCCAAAACATGAATAAAGTTGACAAAAATCTGCACTCTGGAATTTTTGGCATCCAATGGGATGACTTATTTTTTCTATTCAATCACTGAGTTGAATTGGCTTGTTGAAATCTAAAACAATACAAAATTATTTTTTAAAATCTTATGATTTATATTCTACCAATCAATCAAGTACTGAAGGTCTAATTATAGTTAATGGCAAGCTAAATGATCAATACAGTTGAAAGTATTTAATTTCCCTGCCCTATTCCATATAGTCTTCAGAAAGATCCAAATATTGGGTTCTCAAAGAGTAGGAAAGATCTAGTTATATCTTACTATAGCAGAAAAGATCAATGCTAAGTTAAAATAAAGCAGGATGGACTTTAAAGAAATAACCATATCCTGTTTATACACACATATACCATCTCTCATTGCTATTATGCATTTTAATACTTCAATAAAATTTGTATTAAAAAGAACATCCCAAGCTTTCAGATTGAGATGCTGCAATGGCTATTTGGTATCTCCGTGTCAATGTATCTTTCAATTATCTCTTCTCCCCCACTATTATGGACATAGGAAAAAAAATGCCAACAGTTTAATTTTTTTATTTCAAATGGTTTTCTGTGGCATGAAACCAGCCATTCTGAATAGGGCTACTGAAAGGAAAGATGGGTCAATGGGGTTTTTCTTTCTTTTTAGTGAACCGATATACAACCTTGGTTTCTTACTGCCATTAGAAAAAGGAAGCAAATGATCTGGAACTTGGTCAGCTATCTGGTTGGGAAAAGTGGGTAGAACTATCTATGCTGCATTGTCAGCAGCTAAAAGAGGTGGCTTTTACCAGGTGGTTCCTGATTAATCTGCCTAGACATGCAGCAGGGGCAGGTCACACCATAAGCAGAAAACTCTAGTAAATTGAAATTTGCCAAGCAAGAGGGAACCTAGCATGAGAAACTGATCACCAATTACAGGAAGCATTTAATTGCAGTTAAAAGTGGTACAACTAGTTACTAAATCTGACAGGGTGGTTACTTTTTTTCAAGCTACCACATATTGCGTGTTGGGAGATTTTGTGGAAAAAGAGGAAGCAAGCATCCAACTTTGAATTATTTCTTTTCAGCCAGATTCCCTTTCTAGACCAATAAGAGAAATGTGGAACTTTAATAGTATTCAGGAGCAAAGATATATGCAGAAAGTCACAAACATCTTTCTACAGAAGTTTATAAAGAAAAAAACATTGAATTATGTGAACCAATATCACCTAATCCTGATATAGCACTGTCCAGTGGGGTATATTTAACTTATCAGTGTGCTCACAGAGTCTAAAAGCTTTATTTTGTCAGCAGAGAATAACAGAAGCAGGAATTGTGGATAGCAAACTATAGAGGGTGGGAGCCAAGAGAATGAAAGGAAGCTGCAGTTTAAGTTGAGTGAGGTTAGTAAAAGAAGGTCTAGAAAATCACTTTTAACAGGATCAAAGATTGGGTGACATAACACATTGAGCAAGTACCTCACATTAAAAGCAGTGCCATTTTAAACTCCCATCCTACATGTGGTTTTTCACTGGATGTATTTGCACAACACACTTAGTCAGGCCAATTAGCAATCAAGCAGCTACATTTCAATTTACAAAACTTGATTTAATTGTGGCACATGTATATTAATGTGTTGTGTAAATCCACTCTTCATGCTCAGTTTGCAATTCAAAGTATTGTATAATCCTTCTAAAATGGGTTAATTCAGTCACTGAGCTATGCATGTTATATGAACATAGTGTAACTAGAACTCTAAATGAGTGCCATTCATGATCTCTTTTACCTTGATGGGGTAACCTTCAACCAATCATACGGAGCAGAAGCTAAAGATCACAGGAACAAATCTTACAAGATATTTCCAGGCAATTCTAGCAGGAGCCTTTGGATATAAATTAGGTTACAGATTAAGAGGCATGGGCCATTTGCATCATAGTTAAGCATTTTGCAGGAATAATTTCAACAAATGGCCAATCCCTGTAGCAAAATCTGAAAGACATAAAAATCTGAGTTTAATTTATGCAGATGTTTAATTTAAATTTAAGTGTGGAATGCATGAATCACACTGGCTCTTGGGCCCATAACCAATTTAGACTTAAGGCTCTATAATTTACAGTAGGGCAGATTTTATTTCCTACAAAACATAGCTCCTTGGTAACAAGTAGGGGGCTGGGGTTGCAAAGGCTTCTTCTCCCTGAAGTCAGGACAAAGCTAGGCCTGTGATCAGTCAAACCAGGCCTGCACCTGGATGGCTATTCCTGTCCTGCAACTAATTACCTAAATGGATGCAGGCTGTTGAGAGACAGTCACTATTCCCTAATAGAATTTGCCCTCAAGTGCAATTTAATTTTCTCAGAGGTTGTTTTCCACCCCCCTTCTTCTTTCTCTTCTACTGACCCACACACAGAATCACTTTTTCCACTCTGCACCGTGGAGATCACAGCACCTTCTCTGCAGGGAGACCTGACACCCTCTTCCTCTTTCATAACTTTTTGGCTTCTCCTCCCCCTTTAAATCCGAGTCTCTCCCATAGTATTTTAATCTGTGCCTTCATAATTTCTGTTGAAGAAGACAAGCCCATCCAGGGGGGAAAGGGGAATCAAATGCCAGGCAGCAGGTCTGGCATGCTACAAACAAGTTTCACTTCTGAAGGTTAGGTTATTATCATCTACGTATCTTGAAAGACCTATCTTCCTTTTATCACTGGTAAGTACAGCCATTCTTATTTATGTACAGCTAATTCTGGACATCTGAAAGTTTTCTTGGATGAAGTCGTTTAAAGTGAGGAGCATCAAGTTTAGAAAGAAATACAGGAATATTCTTGTGCTGAAACTAGGGAGCTGGTGTAGGGAAATTTCCTGATGGTTTGGGGCCCATATTTTTATCAGCAAGTAATTGCACTTTTCTTACAAAGAAAAGATGGAGTCCATATCAAGAAAAGCTTACAAAAATGCTTGTATCATTGATGAGACATTTTTCTTCCTGTATCAAGACCAAGAGGAGCAGCTTCAGATCTGGGGATCTTTTCTGTTGTGGTTGAGGCTGAACATAGTATATGCAGCTTACTGAGATGTAATTTTTTAAAGATGTATTTTTTTCATAATATGTAGGATTCGGTGTTTTCTATACCTCTGCGTTGTTATTGCTTAATTTGCACATGTTCCTTGTTAAGATACTTTTCTTCCAAGTATTCCAATGGGGTGGTGGTGTTTGGGTTATATTTTATTAATATTTATATTTTATATCACTTCCATTTGATAAAGTCACCAAGGCAGTACTCCACAAACTGAAAATAGAATAAAAGCACTTTGTTATGAAACAATATTATGCAATCAATCATTTTACTGAAGACTTTCAAGAAATAGGTCCCTGGTTTCTCTTAAAGCAAAAGAAGCATCTCTAAATAACTAGAATGATTCCATCAGCTGCCAAATCTTCGTACCAATTTCTCTGAAATTATTTGTCAGTGCTGACATGAGGTGTGGTGCAGCCTTTTTAGACGAGAGAGGATTAATGGCCGCTGGCCAGGGAGGAAAAGAAATCTATGAGCAACACTAATAATCAAGCACACTAATGAATTTTAGACTAATTATGCTAAGTAATCCCATGCCCGCACACCAGCCATGTGAAGATGTGAAGACTGAGAGATGATGACACCCAGGGAATATCGTGGCTTAACAGGAATTTAGACCAGGGATTTGTTGTTCTGTATCGAACACTCTACTTGGTGCCCCAAGACGGCCTCAAATCTAAATGGCTCCAGGCTTTTTCCTCAAATTATAATCTCAGTAGGCTTTAATTAATAAAAGGATAAAAGTAGATAAAAGCCCCTAAAATATATATATGCCAGGGTTGCTGGTTTAAAGTCTTGTAGCATATTAAGATGTGCTTCTTCTCTTAAGAGGGATGGATATTCTCCTCTATAGACTATCTCTGATATATCTATGAGAGCCAGTTTGGTCTAGTGCTTAAGATACATTGCTAGAAAGCAGAAGACCATTAATTCAAATTTAGTCTTAGTCACAAATCCAGCTGGGTAACCTTAAGTCAGTCACTCTCTCTGAACCCAACCCATCTCACTGGGTTGTTGTTGTGGGGAAAATAGGAAGAGAAGCTTGGATTTATTTGCTGCCTTGAGTTACCTGTAAAAACAATAAAGATGGGGATACAAATTAAATAAATAGAATGGAGACTAACTTTAGCAAATTTCTCAGTGATACACACAGTGATCTGCTCTAATCAAGGTGAGAGATCTTTACTACCTTGAGTATGAACATTGTGACAGCTTCTCATTTTGATGTCTTTAAAAGAAAACCAGTTTATTCTCTGCTTTGCATTAGATCTTGAATTAAGGTTTTACATAGGTAGATTAATTACAGTATAAGAAGGAATTTCAGAAAAGGGGGCATATAGAATCCAAAATCTTAACTTTTGAAAGCACTTTTATAGTATATGGTTTCTCAATTGTCAAGTTCTTTTTTTTTAATCATGGTTATTTATGCTTTATACTGTACTCAGTTTTTGTTTAGAATGGAAAGGAAAAGTGCTTTTTCAAATAATTAATATACAAATGAGGAAAGGTTATCTCTTGGAAAAAATAGCCAATGTGCATCAAAGTAAATGTTCAGAAAGAAACTTAAAATATTAATGTTGGTGTATATATGAGGAGAGATATTTAAATTCATAAAACAATTGCTCAAGATTTTACTGCATTTGCTTTCTAAGAAAAGAAAATGATTGTGATGTCTTTACTTGATACAATAAACTGGTTTTAACTATACAAGAATTCATAGTTTATATGAAGGTTAATTCTTTTCTTACAAGCGTATCATGATAACACATTTTAAAACAAAGCATAAGGAACACAAAGTAATGTGGTTCATGTGTATGTCTTTGAAATATTTTTCTTGATCGGGAGTTTTTTAAAAATTGGCTTTATATTTTGCCTTTTGGGTTGTGTAGCCACCAACCTTGCTGGCAAATTGTGCTACTCAGGATACAAACTAGAAGTGAGATGACTTTGAAGTGCAGGATAAATAACAGAAAACAGCTATCCCAACCAGGGCAAGGACCTTCTATGAAATTGCTTTTTCCTCTGTGGTTCAGTTGTGTATTGTCCTATATATACAGTACTCTCACAGAAGGATTCTATTTTTGTTTTGTCTTTTCTTTTCTGAACAGTCTTCCTTTGATAAGAAAACAAAAACAGAAAAAAAACAGAAAAACTCAGCTTACAGTGTCTTCAGATCCTTTCCTAAAACTTTCTTGGGAGGCATGAGTTTAATATAATTCCTAATGTAAGAATTGTGTTGCTCAAATTGATCAAGGTTTCTACTATCTCAGAATGCTGGCAACATCAAAATTAGCAGTTCTTGTCGACATAGTGCACTTTTCAAAGTACTTAGGATCCAGAAGGGTATTCTTTCTGAACATGGAGGGACAGTGCTTACTGTACCTAATATTCATCAATATATTTATCCCCTGGAAACTGATTTAATCAAGTGACTTCTTAAACCTGAGGTCCTCCTGGAAAGAAGAAAAAGTGAAAAGGTTAGAATCTGTTCTGCTTCTGAACAGCAATATTGAAAGACAGATGAATTAGCAGGCTTTCTGCTGTGAGGAACAACTCTTCCCTCAGTATAGTTAAAATATTCTTGGCTCTCCTGCAAATTAAATTTCTAAAACAGGTATCCAAACCTCAAGGGAGAATCTTAGGAATGACTATTAACGTGTATCTTTTGTATTTGTACTTGCACACACATACACACATCTTATTTCTCTGGCACCTATGCAGGCAAAATAACCAACCTGGAGGGAGAATGTTCTACTTTCAGATACTTCTCTGGTGGCTGGGGACAGAGAACAGTATAGATACCATGCTGTACCTTCTCTGTTAGTTCAGAGATAATCTTTTCATGGTCTTAATATAGCCCAAACGAAAATTGAAAGGATCTTCTGGGCAAAGGTGTCCCTCTCCCATGACAATGGATAATCACTGCCTTTCCCATCTCTCTCTACTACTCCCCCTTCCCTCTGCTTTTCCAACCAGTTTCCCTAATTATTCCATTCTGCCAAGGAGCTGTTTCATCAT
>JANHFJ010003194.1:79175-89991 GCA_032468195.1 Cerberus rynchops
TAGATTCGGGATTCCACAGGTTGTGCCAAGACGATGTTCTCAATAAAGTTTTATTCTTTGGACTTTCGTTCTCTGGAGTTCTAATGGAGTTGAGGATGTTGTGTGGAACCCTGACAGAACTGTTGTAAGTTGAGGATTACCTGTATACTGTGGAGGGGAATCTTGGAGCAGTTAAGGGAGAGAAATTTGGGTCAGAGACTAGTACACTCTGATTGGCTAGCGTAATTGAAAAAGTTGCTGATAAATTCTCTGTTGCATTTGAGCTACTGCTTTGCCTTTTTGATGTTGTGATAATCCAACCCAGCTTGCTTTTATGTTCTTATCTGCCCCTTCATCATAGATACTTGACAGGAGATCAGTTCTCAAGTGAGTCTTCTTTGGAAGCTTATGCTCGTTGCCTGCGCATGGGATGCCGTTGTATTGAACGTGAGTGCTGGTCTCTTCCCATTTTCTTTCCTCATCTGCATGATAAGGATCAGGAAAAGTTGATCTCATATTGAATGTAAAAGAATTTGCACATGAGTGGAGGCTAGATCAAGTGTGTAACAGAGTGTGCACTCTACACACTGAATATTCCAGATAAGAGGATGAGATTGCAAGAGATATGAAAGTGTCTACCTGGGATTTTATGAGATCCTACAGGTTAAAATATATTGTATTGAGCTAGATAGGTAATCAGAAATAAAGGCAGTTTCAATTATACATATATAAACCTTTCCCATAGTTCTTTGATCAGAGATCTCTGAAGAAAGGTTTGCTTGTGACCTTGAAACGAAAGGCATCCATTAGTGCCATGGAACTTAGGGGTATTATCAATGCATTATGGATTACTTTCCCAAATCTCTTTTGAAATGCCTTCCTTTGTAGTATCACTTTCATTCCGGACAAATAAGGAAAACATTTTATTTGAAATGTGTTCTACCTGAATTGTTAGTTGACAAATAACTATTTATACTTATCATTAACAACTATCTCCCTTAGCAACAGTAATGTTGGGCTGAAATGTGGTCATAAGTCGAGGGTATTTCTAACTCCCAAGACTCCAGGGCAGAGAGAAAGGTATCATTTTGTTTGGGAGGTATTGTCACCAGTAATCTATTCCATAAATATTGCTAGGATTGTAAAGAAAAGAAGACCCAGTTGTCTATTTAATTTTTAATGTCCCACCAATAAATCTTTCTCACTAGTTACAAACCAGTGAAAATTTATGACAAGGCTTTTCGAGCATGGTAATACACAGAAATTAAAAATGAAACTCAAAAGGCATAGATTCTGGGTCACTCAAAGCAAATCAGCTTTGTAGCTGAACAAAAATAAATGTCTACTAGGATTTTCAAATGATTGTCAAACAAATATCTATGTGGAGTTATTTCTAAATTTCTAACTAATCACCCAAAACTTGCCTTTTCTTGCTTATAAAGAGGCATATTATGGACAGCACAAATCTGCACCAACCTTCTTTAACGAAAGACCTTCATTATTGTTACTGGATGTCTGGATTCACTAAGCAGATTTGCCAGCTGACACCTACAAATCCAAGAATGGATTAAAGATGCTTAAAATGGCTAAATGTGTAAACTAAGCATCCCTGTTAAAGCTGCATAATACCAGAAGAAGTTTCCTATTATTACTATGCTACTAGTTGTGATTGAGGATCAGTGTCTTTAATTATTCAAATGTAATGGAGAGTGAAGGTGCTTTACTGCAAGGGGGAATCCCATTTGTATCATTTCACTAATTGCAACAGCTTCTCTATTTCCCCAGTGACTAAATAAAGAGTGAGAAACTAACTAGACAAGATAGTACCAAAACTGGGTAGAAACTGAAGAGCAAATCTTTTAAAAATCCTACATATTCCATCAGACTTATACACATTTTCACATGTTTTCAGGTATGAAGAAATGACTACAAATAAGTACAAATTGCCCACAGGAAGTAGATAGTCTACATTTAAAATGAGGACCCAGATTGTTGGGGGCAATGTGCTTACTCTGTAAACCGCCGTGAAACGGTATATAAGTCTAAGTGCAATTGCTATTTACAATTAGAAAACTGTACCAGTACATACAACAGGTTTTCAAATCATACAAAAGAACATTCAATCACATTTCTTTATCAGTACTAACTTTCCCTTGTCAAGCCTCTGCATAGCTGACTTTTTGATCAAACCGTATAACTGGACACACCAAGGATTAGCTATGGTCCTGGACTTTACATCTGATCTTACCTCCACAATTGGGATCCGCTTCTGGATCATTGGGTGAAGCACTCATTAAGCGAGAGGTAACATCACTGCTTTGCTCAACAACTGTATTCCAGGTTGCAGTCATTAAGAGACCTCACTGGTCATTAAATGGACTTGGCTCTCCCTCTTTGGGTCCGTAAATCTTGCTTGATTTTGGCATGGACCTTATTTAACCAACCTCCAGAGATTAGGGGTCTTCTTGGCAGGGTGCAGAAGCTTGCAATTTCCCTGCTGGCTTCCCCATGAACTTTGTTGGAAAGCCAGTAGGAAAGATTACAAAAGGCAATTTACATGATTGTGGGACACTTGGCAACTAGTCATAAGTGCAAATTGGTTACGAGAGTCTAGCAACTGGCATAACCTCTGTTACAGGTCCTACAATCCCTACTCTCAGCACCATCAAGAAAACTTTGAACAGCTGCAGAACAATTACCATTAAGTCGAGGACTATCTGTACATATGACCCAAAACTATATAAAGTGTATTGGAATTACAGACACATAAACACAAAGTAATTTGCAGAAAGTCATTATTATACATAACAGAAAATGTGTTAGCCTTTTTTGTAATTGTGGGACAGCAAGGGGGATAGGATCATCCCACTATTTATACCTAAACTGGCTACAAGTCTGAAACAACCATTGAGTTTTCAGTTGTAGCATGATTCACATGTTAATTTCCTTAGACAATGCTGGACCCAGACATCCATAGTATCTTCAATTTCCTGCAGCAGAGCCAGCTACAGATCCAATGATTGCATGAGGCAGAGACAAGAAGGTAGAAATATTCTGATAGTTAATCTGATGATCAACCAAGGTGATAATAATATATAAGATTATCTCTTTTATTGGCTTTTCATAATTAAAAAAAAGAGATTGAACAGGGCTTTCACATACACTATTTACACCTCAAAATTGTGTAATCCCAGGCAGTGTACAAAATGATCCTTGAAAGCAAAAGTATAATAACAACAACAAATCACATTTAAACCACAAAGCAATATCTAGACAATATCTCATTATGTAGCAATGTGTATTGAGAGCCAGGAGTTAACTAGCTGAGAGACAGTAAGTATAGTAAGTGAACCAAGAAGTCACCTTCTGATCAGTGACCCAACGAGGGCAAAAAGTAGCATCAATTAGAAGTCCACCAAGATAAGGGCAAAAAAGATGACAAATGTCCACAGGATACTTTACACTCATGACAAATGCCCACAGTATATACTTTACAATCCGACTTATTGTTGTGAGGAAAACAGGTGGAGGAAGGAACATTAGGTAAATTTGCCACCTCAGATTATTTATAAAAATAATAAAGTTGGGATAAATAAGCATATCAATCAATAACAAATCCATTACCTGGGGAAAAAATTAAATCAATAAGTGGCGTGTGTTTGCCACATATACGTTCATTATGAGTTTTACAACTCTAGGCTGAAGTATGTACAGAGAGGCTCTGTATAAAAAAATAGCACGTAACACTTGTGTGCCACAAACAAAACAAGAAGACAACAAAAGTACTTACTGCTCAGCATAACTGTATTCTACTACTGAAGAACTTGGCCTGCTAAATTAGTTAATGTCCCACTGGCGTAACTGTGAGTAGGACAATAGCTGCCCAGTGCCATCTTATCCACAATTACTCAGGTATATTGTCATGAGTTAAATGGGTCATGCTTCCCAGGCAGAATGCATGCAACAGTGCCACTGAAGATAGAAAGTCTGCAGTTGGAAGAAATATCCAAAGATAATGCCGTTCAATGGGATTTCTGCCCTTGTTGCTCAAAGCCTTAGCTAATATTTCACCCTGGTGAGCATTCTGTATAAATAAAATGGCCTTTAAACTAAAATCTTTTGGTTGAAAATCCCTATGCTTGGAGACACATAAAACATATCAGGACCAGAGTGAGTTTAAACCAACTCAATTTAAATCGTAATTTTTAAAGAGCAACTGTCACCTCTGACCCGCTGTTGACTCACTGACAGTCCCAGTATTAAAGAATATACAGCCTCATAACTAAGCTCCATTTCATGCTGAATAAACTAAATTATTGATGTATTTTCAATAGAAAACTAGATAGATTTTCACTCCAAAAGCATTTTATCGAAATAAATTTGATAAAAAAAATAAGTCTGATTTAAAGAAAAAAAAATCCAATTTAAATTTAAAAAAAAAATTAAAAAAAAATCATTGATTTTTATCCACCCTGGACTGTTAATATTACCCCAGGTTCTTACATATGTAGAACTTTCCTCCAAAGGACATATTGAAAATCAAATGTAAATTATTTTTTCATACATGGATTGTATAAAGCTGCTTATTGCTTTCAGCTCTTTATATAACATCTTGCTAACCTACAGCCAACATGGTGTAAGGTTTTTTAGGCTTTGGGCTAGGACTGAGGAGATCCTGGTTCAGGTTCATCATCTAACCTGAAGTTCAGTAGATGACTGTATTGCAGGGTTGCACTTGTAGAGAATGATGGGAGGAGTGGGAGGCTGTTCCTGAACAAAACACAGATTTTTACTAATAATACTCCACTCAAAATCAGGAAAACGTTTTCGCTCTCTGAAGGCAAACACAGAAAGAATGAGGAAAAGCTTCTTTCCACAGGCAATATGGCCACTAAATCAGACACCACAAGAACACTAAGGATTATAACAGGAACTACAATTGTTTACATATACACGAAGTACCCAGCTTCCCAACTGCCCCCTTTCTTCAACTTATTCCCAACCTATATTCCTACCCTCCCATTCTGCCCTAACTTACCTGTGTTCGTGAATGGTTGCATAAGCATTTCACTGCCTGCATATCGTACCATGTATGACTGTGCATGTGACAATAAAATTTGAATTTAAAAATCAGCTAGTTAGCTAGTCTGTGTATGAAATGCTTTCCCCATACTTGATCATTTATATATAATACTTTGATGAATCTTTTCCCCATAATGCAGCCTAAAAGATAACATAAGAAACATCACCTTTCTTCTATAGATCAATGTCATATTTGCAAGTGAAAGTTTAACTCACCAAATCTTTGTCCAGCCAGGATTTTTTCCTCATATTTCAAAGCTGTTCTATAGCCAACAAAATCTACAGTCAATTCCCTAGCATGAAAATGCCTGATTCTTGAAAACCTCCAAAAAGTATTGCATAAATGCCTGGGCCAGGTTTGTGTGTGATGCTGCAAACGTTGGGCAGGCAGGAATCCGCAAAGTGAAAATATCACACTTTTGACCTGAATTTTAGTGAGGAAAATGGCTAGGACAGAATATAGTAGGCACATCTCCAGAAGGGTTACAGAACGTTATTACATTCTGTACCCTGGTTCTGCTTCTTAGCATCATTCAGCATCTGTGAATTTTCACAGACTGTCAAACCGCTTGACATATTTCAAAAACCCTTAATTAGTTTAAAGATCTCCACTTTCAAAGTACCAACCAGCATTTAGATTCCAACCACCAGCTGGCATTTACAGTTCTAGCAGGGCAAAATCCCTAACTTTGTGAATCAAAAGAGGAAGCTGAATGCCGTAATTGCTGCTTCGTATCTGCATATACTTCATTCAGTTGAATTACATTGTAATGTTTAACAAAAATAGCTGAAGAGCTATTTCAGGAAGCTGCGTTGAATTTCTATGCAAATTAAAAAGAGAAAATAGAAAGCTACTGTTTAAACGAAGTTAAGGGACTCTTATTTGCTAGGAATAGAAGAATCTGTACTACTATTTCCACAGCATTATATTTTGCTTATTATTTTCTTCCAATATTTCAAACATTGAAACATTTGTTCAAACACAGTCACTTCTGGGGCGAAGCACAGTTATTACAAGTATAATCCTAGCCTAACTTTAACATTAACCAAGTCATTAAATTAAATCCACTGGGTGCACTTCAGAACAAAATTAACCACCTACCCATAATGTTGATACTGTGTTTCAAAATAACGAAGAAGGGCAATGCAATTTCCCAACCCACAGGCCAGGAGGCTGAAAACCAGGAGTCAAGCAGAGCAAGCAATCCCTAGACCGAGAGCCTGCACTGGGTCTAGGCCGCTAGACAACTCAGAATGCAAGTGTTAGGTTTGTGCAGACTGTACAGAAAAGGGTCACTTTGGGCAAAAGAGTATTTGAAATTATAGAATAAAAAGGACATATTTCATAATTAGTGTTTTTAAATTTCATATACTGCTTTTATGTTTCAATGTTTTATTTGTGTACCATCCAGAGTCCGTGTGTGTGCGTGTGTGTGTGCGTGTGTGTGTGTGTGTGTGAGAGAGAGAGAGAGAGAGAGAGAGAGAGAGAGGTGGGAGGTTTTAAAATTAGATAGAATAGGTCGATCGATCGATCAATCAACAATAGCAATAGCACTTAGACTTATATACCGCTTCACAGTGCTTTACAGTCCTCTCTAAGCAGTTTAGAGAGTCAGCATATTGCCCCCAACAATCTGGGTCCCCATTTTACAAACCTCGGAAGAATGGAAGGCTGAGTCAACCTTGAGTCTGGTGAGATTCGAACTGGCAAACTGCTGGCAGTCAGCAGAAGTAGCCTGCAATATTGCATTCTAATCACTGTGCCACCATGACTCCTAACAAACAATGTTTTTCTCAACATATATTGCACTTCAGCTCACACTGGAATTTATTGATGCTCCACTCAAAAGAAAACTTTCCCAGAACTATTTATTTATTTTTATTTATTTATATCCTGCCTCCATTATTTTTTAAAAAACAATTCAAGGCAGAGAACATACTATACCGAATACGCCTTCCTCCTCCTATTCTCCAAACAACCCTGTGAGGTGGGTTGGATTGAGAGGGAGTCACCATGGGAGTGCTACAACGTGTGAAAACTTGTCATAAGTCACTCAGTGCCTTTGTAACTTTAAATGATCACTGAACAAATGGTGGCAAATCGAGGACTACCTGTAGGGAGAATAAGAATCTGCTTGCTTCCAGAAAGATGGCAAAGTCCTGGGGAAGGTGTTCCAGGCCTGGCAACCACCAGGTCTGGAACACCTTACCTGGGAGCAGACCTGCTACAATTCTGCAAGAGACTCCATCTGGTTGGAACAGTTTAAGGCCCTTGCAAGTTGTACCACCATCCTAAATTACAACCCAGAACTGATATTATATGAAACTGGGACTTCATGGTTCTTAACATGTAACTCCAGGCAATATACCCTTGTATTTTTTAGAAACTGAAGTTTCTTCAAGGGCAAACCCTTATAAACCCTACATTACAGCAACCAAGGCAACAGCTTGACATAAGATTAACTGAAGTGAAGTTATTTCTATCCAAGTAGGCTTAGCTCCACGGAGGATACTTGAGGCTCAGATAGAAACGGATCTAAAGCACCCCCTAAGCGCCAAACTCAAACCTTTAGGGAGAGTGTGACCTTTTCCAGAACTAGATAAATGCTATTGTTCTGCTTGTTCTAAGGATGTTGATCCCCAGAAAGCTAACCAAGAAGAGTGGGGAAATGATAAAGATGGTGTCTCTGAGCAGACATAAAATGCTTGCATTTCCTCCACTGAAGGAGGGGGGACTGAATCCTCATTTTTTTCCTCTTATTTAACAGTGAAGAATGATACTTCATATAGGAGAGCCAACTTGATATGGCATTGGGAATGCACCTGACAATTCACAAATTTACCTTTACACCTGTAGCAGCCAGTAGTTACACCTGGGTCTCTGGTGGAAAGTTTTAAAGGAAAAGCTACATCTGCAAGGACTCATTACACCACCTCAATTACTCAATGAATTGAAAACCTGATGTTATTTGCAACTTATAAATTGCTTATAGATGGAAAATATATAAGGATAATTACAATGAAATAGGGCAATTCTTCACTGAAATTGCTATATACACAGTATACACACACACTTTTTGTTGTTAGATTGCTTTTTCTCTTTTCCATTTCTCTTTTTATTATTTTTAATTCTTTGTTTCTTTTTTTAAGATAAGGTAACCTTCATTGTCATTTTGTACTGTGAGCACACTGGCACACATTAAAAATGAAATTCTCTCTCTCTCTCTCTCTCTGTGTGTGTGTGTGTGTCTGTGTGTGTGTCTCTGTGTGTTTGTGTCTGTGTGTCTGTGTGTGTGTGTGTGTGAAAGCTGTGGCTGAATCTAAGTATTCTGCTTCAGACACTATGAAGCCTCCTTCCAGAAGTTAACAGGGAAAACTGGTCATTGAGAGGATGTGTCCCTGACAATATTATGGACTCTGCCCAAGCAGTGCTTGTATACTATGTCCTGGATAGAAGGAAGTGAACTACCAATAATATTTTCTGCTGTCATCCCCACTCTCTGCATCGTCTTCCTATCCAAAGCAGTAACGCTGCCAAACCAGACAGTAATGCAATACGACAGGATGCTCTCAATCGTCCCTCTACAGAAAGTGGTATGGACAGGGGAAGGAAGATGTACTTTTCTCGTGCAATGCAGGAAGTGCAGGAGCTGCTGTGCCCACTTCACTAGTGTCTCACTGTGACCAAGCTAACCTACTTGTTAGCTGCACACCCAGAAACTTGATGCTGCTAACCACCATCACAGTTGAATCATTAATACACAGAGGTGTGTGGTTGTGCCAGCCTTTTCCAAAATCAACAATAATTTCTTTTGTTTTTCCTACATTTAAAATGAGGCTGCTTTTATTATACCAGTTCACCAAGCCCTCTACCTCATTGTCATCCCAAATAAGGCAGACTAATGTTGTATCATCCACATAGTTCACAGTATGGTTTGTGGCAAACCTTGCACAACAGTTGTGGGTCAACAGGATGAACAACAGCAGACTTAGGATAGAGCCATAAAGAGAACCTGTGCTCAAGAAAACGGTGTTAGAAATATTAGTCCCAACTTGTACACACTGGGGCTTTTCAACAAGAAAATCAAGAATCCAGCTGCACAAAGAAGTGTTAAAGTCTAAAAGGTCCAGTTTTAAGGGACTCGTTACACAGCAAGACAGTTTTCAAACAATACCAACTGGCTACATTCTGTTGCATGTCTGTCATATGCACTTCTCCATATTTTCCTTTACATAATAAACAGTTTGTCACAGAATAACATTAGTTCGTAGAAGCCGAAATTGAAGGGTCAATTTTATGTGCAACGCAAAATATTGACTGACTTAGCTAGAAGCACTGTATCTTAACTGTTCTTCAGAGAGTAGCATTCTTACACAATTTGAATACAGAAGCAAATGCCTTTAAGAAACAAGGTGATCCACTGAAATCAGTGTGGTTCCAAAGCTTAACCTCAGAAATACGTACACAAGGATTTGCTTCCA
Source organism: Cerberus rynchops (assembly GCA_032468195.1). Lineage (NCBI taxonomy): Eukaryota > Metazoa > Chordata > Lepidosauria > Squamata > Homalopsidae > Cerberus > Cerberus rynchops. Next base: position 88,719 of record JANHFJ010003194.1, read on the forward strand.
GTTTCTCTTGACTTTAGGACATGCTCTGCAGATGTTTGAACCTGTACCTCTCAGAGGCTTTCTCAGTGCAACAGTGTTCTCCTTCTGAACCATGGGAGCCAAGCTAAGTGGAAGCATTTTGTGCATATGCCTTGATTTGAGCAAGGCCCAAAGCAGCTGTACTTTAGAGCTGCCACTCTGAAGCTTCAAGGAGCAGAATAATATTTCATTCTCACTGAATTATTCGTACGGGCCCACTACAATCAATTTTCAATCAAAAGGCACCATATAAATCCAGACACAAGGATTTTCTTTCGGGCGTTCATCATATCCTATTCCAAATTTGTTTACACAAAATAATTTAAATTAAAAATCAAAAAGTGGAACATGAAAAGTAGTAGATATAAATCACAGTTCTTCCAATTAACACTAATGTCCCCAGTATTACACAAATCACAAAGCAGTTAAATTATAATTTTAGAACAGTGCTGTTAAACAACTGAGCAACAGCATAATCCTACACAGAACTGATCCCCAGCAGTCCAGCTGACATACACTATTTTTTTTCATTTGTATACATCAAATGACTGGCTTTCCCACTTTCCAAATGCATTATTAAGGTTTTCATCCTCTTATAATTGCAAAATAGCTCACTTCTTCAACATTCATTCCATCCAAGCAACTGACAGCTTAAAATTATTTGACAAATTCCCAAAAAACTGCTAGAGTTAGTAGTAACTAGAACCCTGAGCTGTGGTTTTCAAATAATTCTATTTGCCATAAACTAGGCAAATTTCAGCTCTCTTGCTAGAGGAAGAGGTTTATGCTTATGGGCACTGTCAAGATGTACATAAATGACATCTCCCCATTTCAAGTCCAGCATAGGTTACTTCAATGTTACATTGAGATCATAAAACAGCCTCCCCAGCTTGATGCCGTCCAGATGTGCTGGGACTGCAACTTCCAAAATCCAGTCCAGACTTTTCCTGGAATAAACCTTTTACTAGATGAGAAACTGAGAAATGTCCCAAAATTTTCTACTGACACTTGGCATCTCCCCCAAATGAACATACCTAAATAGCCTAGGGAAAGGAATAGGTAACTATTGTTTCCCTTCCAAATTATGATCTACGCCTTGCTTTTTGCAATCAAGGGTACTACTGATCTGCAAAATCAAACCAAACCACTTCAGTAAAGTCCTTGTCAAGATCCAAAAGGACATTTTATTGGGGGAGATTTCTGCTGTAGTATATTGGCCATTTTATATAGTAAAATTCAGGGCCATTTAGATCTT
>JANHFJ010003195.1:9318-21680 GCA_032468195.1 Cerberus rynchops
ATTGTGATTCATAAATATACTGTATATACATACATACATACATACACACACACACACACACACACACACACACACACTTTGTGAAAGAGGAAAGCTAACACACACACCCTCTTTTTGTGATCCAGTGTTTATTTGACAGTTCAAAGGATCCAATATATTCATTTTTATCTTTAAGCATTGTTAAATGCTACAAAAGAAGAACCAGCCAAATATTACATTTTTTCCAGTTCTGACATTGTGCTTTTACCATTGTTTGCATCAAATTAGGCCAAAAAGGCTATAATTTTTCCACCAATTGGAATCTCGGCTGGGTATGGAATAACTGTGGTATCAGATGCTCATGCAAGTAAAACCCCAGGGTATGGCTAAGGCTGCGCTGGTCATTCTGTTGAAGCAGCAAGCCACTTCTGAAGTTGAATAATAATCTGATGGCTTTTATGGTAGTAATAATTGTGAGAATGATTGTTTGTCTATCATGAATGGTCTATTTGGGCAATTGTGAATATCAACATCTTTTGATTATTTCCCCTTCCATATGAGAGATGATCAAAATGCCAGAGTTTAAGTCCACAAAAAAATATTGATAATTTTTTATTAATTTTGAATACAACCATACCTCACCCTGGTTTATCTAAAACAATGGCAATGAAAGGAGAGAGAACATATCAAATGGAGCTAATGTTTAATTTAATATGAACTTGGAATCTATAGAATATCTGTATTAATAACTGATATCTTTATCTACCTTTATCTAAAGGCAAAGAGGAAGAACTTGGCAAATCAGTCTACAATGCTTTAGATATTTGTTCTGGCAATTTTGTCCAAGTGCATGAATGGGCACTTCATTGGAAAAAGAAAATGGGAAAATTTCTCACAACTCAAGAAAAGGAAAAGGTTGAAAAGTGTAAAAAACAGGTAATCATTCTTTTGTGTGTGTTTTATTTAATCTTGCAACCCCTTTGATTATTACTACTTGAAAATTATAACAACACCTGGCACCTGAGATGTGCTGTATAACAAAGAACTGAATATGAATGAATGTAAAACTCTTCCTGAGTACTTTGGAATAGAACATATATACATACATATTTTTGTAGAAATTGTTTGTTAAGGATTTATTAAATGCATGAAGAAAGATAATTTTTCTCCAAACTGCAGTCCTATAGATGCCATAATTCTCTGAGAATTCAGAGCACAAGTGAAATACACCGGACTGAGAAGAAAATAACATAAATCTTCGGTACAAATCTATAGGCATATTATTTTAATCATTAGGATTTTGCATGCTATGACAATGATTCAAAAGCAGTGTTTTGTACTCATGCAAACGTGTGTGCATGCTATCTGTCTACTATTCATTTAACAATAGTCTGTTTGCCTTCTGGCTTCCAGGTCAGCATGCTTGAAGCAATAAACTCTTTAATTCAACTTATTCAAAGATGCCATGCTGGCTTCCTCTGAATAATTTTGGTACTTGCAAAGCCCTAAAGGTCATTCCTATAATCCTTTCCTTCCATGATTCAGTTCTTAATAAAACGTTATGTGCGAAAACAGAAAAAAATAGGTTGGACACATGATTAAAAGCTTACAAATGTCTTTTATCTAGCTTCCTCAGTTGACTGGGGTTCAGTGCTTTGTATGGAAAATGTCTTGAGTGAGCATATTCCTTCCATAATTCAATACTAATTGAAATGTTTGTTTCCTTTCAACAGATACAGGGAGCAGAAACAGAATTCAGTTCTCTGGTGAAATTAAGCCATCCTAACATAGTGCGTTACCTATCTATGACCTTTAAAGAGCACAGTGACTCAATTGTAGTACACATATTGGTGGAATACATCAATGGATCTAATCTTTCTATATACTTGGACAGAGACATCCCACTTCCCATTGATCAGTTGCGCCATTACACAACTCAGCTTTTGTCAGCCCTTGACTATTTGCATAGTAATTCAGTGGTCCACAAAGTTTTGAGTGCATCCAGCATTCTGGTAGATACTGAAGGAAACATCAAGATGACTGACTACAGTATTTCCAAACGGTTAGCAGAAATCTGTAAGGAGGATGTTTTTGAGCAAACCAAAGTCCGATTTAGTGAGGATGCCTTACCCAACAAACCAGGGAAAAAAGGAGACATATGGAGATTGGGTTTGATGTTGCTTGCTCTCAGTCAAGGATGGTTAACCAAGGAATATCCAATCATAATTCCAAGTGATTTGCCTGATGATTTTCAAGACTTTTTGAAAAAGTATGTAAATAACCCTTAATGTTTAACCATTATTGAACATAATAATGCATAATTATAATTTAGGATACAGGTTGGAATCTTAACAATTTAAATAATTTAATTAAATTATTATATTATTATTAAAAAAATAAAATGTTTTTTTAAGTTTTTTCCCTATTAGCGGAAGACAGTAAAAACATGCATTACTCTAAAATCAAATGTTGGTAAATAATTAAATTATTTTTATATCTTATATTGATTTTATAATGCTACATTAATTAATGCGGAATGGGTGGGTTGTTGTTAGTTTTGGTTCTACATTTAAATTTTTTCCTCTGGATTTTTTTCTGTTTTTTATTTTTTTATTGGCCAGCTACTTAATCCATTATTCTTTTGTTTACATGTCTTTATGAGTTTATGTTGGATAATTTCCCCCTGTTTTTCCCTTAGAAATATATATAAACTCTGCATATGTGCTTCTATACTTTGAGTTGTAGTCCAACAAAATATTTCTGTTAGTTTTGTGGGACATAAAAGGCTTCAAGCCCAGAGGAAGTAGATTCTTACCAAATAGAACAATATAAATCCTAAACTTTTATGGCTGTACTAAGGATTTTAAGAGATACTTCACAGATGTTTTGCAGTTCTAATTTTACTTTGATTGTGGATCAAATAATTATGACTGATTTTAATCAAGTTTTAGGTACTTTATTAGACCAGAATACTATCCATCTAATTTTTTGTAGATAAAATATTGCAAAGTTATGCTGCAGTTTAATTTGGCGGATATAATGCAGCTTTTAAGTCCTTTATGATCATACACTTTTTTTAGTTGGATGTAAGAGGATTTTTGATTTAGACTGTGTTTTGGTATCTTGAATTTTAATTAAATGGATTCATACATATAATATTGGGACTTAAGATCACATCCCAACTTCTAGAACAAATAGTGATCCTTTTTTTCCTGCATGGTATTTATCAGGTACATCTGATTAATGTTTTAATGTTTAATATTGTTGCTTTTATTAATTATAAGCCACATAAACTTGCCACTAGGTTTAGATAGTAAAAGTTTAATAAATAAATACCAGGATCAGACTGAAAATTAATAGCAATCAACAAATGCGGTGGATTATATGTAATTTCTGTCCATCTCCTCACATCCTCAACATTCTGCTTTGGAAGGAGAATTATTTTATCCAGTGGTTTCTGTTCTGCTGACAGAAAACTGTACATAAAACCTGGGATTTTTGAAATGTTAAAATGTGAATATCTGAATAAAGTTACGTGATTTGGCACTATTATCTAACTTTTTTTAGGATGTTATCTAATTCTTCTTGTGATAAATTGCATACTTCTGTATTAAGAGAAATTGATTAAGGAAAACATTTTACTTCCTACTTAGCAATTTCCCTCAGAAAGATCTGAGGCTCTGTCTTGCAAGATTTCAACCCTTGAAGAGCACAAGGATATAGAGGGCTATATGGGTAATCCTCAACTTACAACACAATTGAGCCCAAAATTTCTGTTGTTAAGTGACACATCTGTTAATGAGTGTTGCCCTATTTTACAACATTTCTTGTCACATTCACTTGTTAAGCGAATCACCGCAGTTAAGTTAATAACTGGGTTGTTTAATGAATCTGGCTTCCCCATTGACAGAAAGTTGTAAAAGGTGATCACATAACATAGCAACCGTCATAAACATGAACCAGTTGCCAAGCATTTGAATTGTGATCACAAGACCACTGGGATGCTACAAAAGTTGTAAGTGTGAAAAATGGTCATAAGTCACTTTTTTCAGTACTGTTGTAACTTTAAACAATCACTAATGAACTGTTGTAAGTTGAGAACAATCTATAAAGTTTTGCAGCTTTAATTGCAAGAATGTCAAAGATTCATGTAGTTAAAACCTAAGATAGCAACATTAACCCTCTATTTTTCTGGATCGCATTCAGGTGTGTTTGCTTGGAAGATAAAGAAAGATGGAGTCCTCAGCAGCTACTGCAGCATAGTTTTATAAATCCACCACTGGTAAAAGCACCCATATTGGAAGAAAGCCCAGATGGTAAATATTTTAATGTTTCTAATGTGCCAGCCTTTTAGGTAAATATATAACTTTTAAAAATGCATGGCATATATTTTTTAGATTGTGTTAAGAGAGTTGCATATTTAAATATAAAATGCCTGTCAAAATAATGAGGTGGCTTTCTGGTTTTTAGTAAACGTTAAATATTTTGTTTGAGAGAATTTCAGATATGCAATATCACAATTTCTAATACCAGTTGGAATCAATAGACAATAAAATAATTCTAAACCATTATTTATGCCTGAACCATCACAAAAAAGTTCCTATCTTATATTTTTCTGATGGGGAGTATTTTTATGTAAATATTCTTGTGTGAGTTCTGGGCTTCCCTTAGGCTTGAAAGCTGGCTGGGTGACTTTGAGTCACCTGCCAGTACAACTTCATAGTAATCAACACTTTAGACTGTAATCCAATAGAGGCTTTAATCTCCGATACTGAAGGTCACACCAACTTTTGATAGTTTTAAATATTAGTGCCAGGGTTCCAAGTAACATCCCCAATGTAATCAAAACTCTCAGGGTACAAGAATTCCTCAGCCTGAGATTTTATTGAAGACATCATTTTGGCACATCTGGAGAAAACCAGAATCAGATTTCCTGCATATTCTCCACCCAAAGTAAAGTCCAAGTTTCTTCCCCTAAATCATCACATGCCACCCTCTTCTCCAATCCAAGTAGGGTAGCATCGAAGGGTCATCTTCTGGTCCTCCCACCAGAGGTGTAGGCCAAATGTCCTTGGTTCCCACAGGAAAGAATCCTGAAATGATAAGACTCCCAGCTAACTAATTCTAACCCCCATATACATTTTCTAAAGAACGTTGTGGCAAGCCTGAAAAGAAACTAACTAAATTCAAAAAGAATTAGGAAAAGGAAAAAAAATCTGCAAAGATTTTTAGGCTTGACAATTAGGTTGTAATACAAATCATTTCCCTTTCTAGTATATATATATTTTTAAATTCCAGATTCACCAGCAATAGATGATATCGAAACTGTTATTTCTAGCAGTCAGATTGGTAGTGATGTTCATGTCACAGAAACACAGAGACAACTTTCCCGTTATTACAATGAATTTGAAGAACTACAGTTGCTTGGAAAAGGAGCCTTTGGAGCAGTTATCAAGGTAAAGCAGTGTTCAGCATGAAACAAATTTTACTCTATAAAATCTCGTTGAGGTATGTGTGGTGGCACCGTGGTTAAAATGCAGTACTGCAGGTTACTTCTGCTGGCTGCCTGCAGTTCGGCAGTTCGATTCTCACCAGGCTCAATCCTTCCATCTTTCTGAGTAAAATGAGGACCCAGATTGTTGGGGGCAAGATGCTGACTCTGTAAACTGCTTAGAAAGAGCTGTAAAGCTCTGTGAAAGGGTATGTAAGTCTAAGTGCTATTCTTATCTATCTATATAAAAATGGATGTATGTGTGTGTATGTTCCAGCATAAGTCTGGCACACCTAGACCAATTTCGACGAAACTTGGTACACAGATGATTTACTCTCTGGAAACAAATAATATGGGGGTAAGATACCCCTAGCACTCCTAGGTGTGTGTGTGTATGTGTCTGTGCTTACGTTCTTTGAGGCAGGTCAAGGGGAGCTCAGCAGAACGCAGAGGTAGTCTCAGCGATTGACTGCAGCGAGTCATGGAGCAGAGTGTGGCTTGATTGTCTGGGCTGGATCATGTGGTGTGGAAGCCGAGGGTGGCAGTGGGAGACACGTAAATCTGGAGGCCATCTTTCATGAGAGGATGAGTGAGCCTCTTGCCTTCCCTTATGGAAGGTTGGGTGTGAGGTTAAAAAGAGAGCATAGCAAGAGAAAGGAAAGGTGGCTTGCAGTTCACACTATAGATATAATTATTCCTTTTCCTGTCTAATACAGGATTGGGTTAAATAAATACCCGGGCAACACGGGTTATCAGCTAGTTGCTAAATAAAACAGGAATTGTGTAACAAATGCTGACCTTATCCAGAATAAAGAGAAAAAATTATAATTTATTTCGGGTAAAAGGAAATGAACAGATGCCCAGAAGGAATTGTTTTTATGTGATCTTTGTTGAAGCATTTGTCTTGTATCATTTTTCAGGTCCAGAACAAGCTAGATGGCTGCTGTTATGCTGTGAAGCGTATTTGTATAAATCCCACAAGCAAGCAGTTTCGAAGAATCAAAGGGGAAGTAACACTTTTGTCACGGCTGAACCATGAGAACATTGTGCGATATTACAATGCCTGGATAGAGAAGTATGAAGGTCCTCTGCTTAATAATTCTGCGTCGGAAAGTACAGAAGAGAAGAAAGTGGCTGAGAAAGTGGCTGAGAACGGGAAAGGTGAGCAGCCGTTTGTGGATGACATAGAAGCCAACGCCCCTCCTCCTGTCCTGACCAGTTCGGTGGAGTGGAGCACCTCCTGTGAAAGATCAACCAGTACCAGGTTCAGTGGAGCTGATCAGGAATCCAGTGATGATGACGACGATGATGAAGGGGAAGGAGTCTTTTCACAGTCTTTCTTGTAAGTAGAACGTTTAGTTTCTCTGCATTCCTTTGCTGGTTTACTGTCAATTGATTTGGTTGTTCAGGAATTTTATTTGATGCTTTGTAATCTAGTAGAAGCAGCTGTGAAAATGGAAGATGATTTTGGTTTATTCTCCCTAGACCTCCTACCTGCAGGAACCTTCTACCTTTCAGAGGTTACGTGGTAGAAAGTGAAATGCAACATCATTCTGCAGATATGAATGTATAATTATTTATGTACAATTATTTACAGATTCAGAGTAAGAAAACTAGAATGTGGCAGATGGAGAACTTTCAGTTACAACTTTGTAAAACTTCCTTTGGCCGAAGTAATGTTTTCCAAACATTTGCTATAGCCAGCAAAGAGTCTTTTTATTCTTGCTTTTGGAAATTTTTACCTTGCTCTTCTTTGCAGTTCTAGTTCAGAAATATTTTTAAATCTCCTTGGATGCACTGCACGTATTCAATTTCCTCATAAATTTTCAGTAATGGAAATGGTATGGGATCTCTGAAAGCCATTCCAAAATCTTTATCTTTCTTTCTTGTAAATACTTCATGGTTTATGTTTCATATTGTTGCCATGTTGAAATAAGCAGTCTCTTTTCAGCTTCAGTTTTTTCACTAACAATTGGAAAACAGCTTGAAAAACCTCATCACTTGGAACTGCAAAATGTATCACTGCAAATTTTTGTCCCTGCCACGTTTATTATTTTTTTAATCGAATCTGTAAAATCTGCACATAAGTATGGACTCAAATCTGTAGAAAGATACTATTTTTCATTTATTTGTTTATTTCCCACTTTTATTATCTTTAATAAATAACTGAAAGTGGATAACATACCTAATAACTCCTTTCTCCACAACAATCATCCTGTGAGGTGAGTTGGGCTGAGAGACAGAGTGACTGACACAAAGTCACCTGGTCAGCTTTCCTATCTAAGGCAGGACTAGAACTCACAGTCTCTTGGTTTCTAGCCTGGTGCTTTAAGCACTAGACCATGCTGGCTCTCTGCTGTGCTAAGTTTGTGTTATGTAGAAATTATGCCACCTTCCTGTTCACCAACAGTTTCATTGAAATATGCATTTTGACTAGTACAGCTTAAACTGTGTACAGCATCTGAAATGGAAGATAAACCATCTTTTAGAATTTTTGCCTGTCAGATGAGATAAGGTCATCTTTATTGTCATTTTTTATTTTAATATCATTATACATTGCATTTAATTAAATAGTTCATATCTATTCTAGTATATAGGGTAATTAAACAATAAAAACTCACAATTAAATTAATAAAAGAAACCAGAATTAAGCATCACAGCAAGAATAATTTTTAACCTAATTAATTACCATTAAATATACCTCTGTGGGACACATGAAGAAAAAAAATTAAAAAGCACCTTCTGCAAAGATTTGAACATCTAAAAGCTCTTTTTTCTTGGTTTAGGCCAGCAGCAGATTCTGAAAGTGATATCATTTTTGAACATGAAGAAGACAATAGTAGAAATCAGATGATGGTAAATATTCTATTGAAAATACATCTTAAGTCTCCTTTTTCAAATCTGTGGACTGATAGTCTGATAATCAAAAGATCTGCAGCATGTATTATGATAATGATTCTGCTTACAGTTAAAAGCCACAATAAAGTTGCAATTTGCTTTATTGATAGAGTATTTGTACTCATGTTGTGATGATGGATGGTAGGATACAAATAAAACAGGTTTATCTGGCATTTGAGCACATAAGAATGTTGCTTTTAAATGAAATAAATGTCAGTGGATTTGTGAACTGATTAAATATAAGTAGTGAAGAATTAGGTTTGCTTATATTGTACATCTGTATTTTTGTGATCTAGGATGAAGATTACAAGGAGAAAGATAATCATAGTGAAGAAAACAAAACATCAGTGATTCAGACTCTGCACCATCTTTATATTCAGGTTGGAAATTATCATTTGGTACATCCAGAATAAATGCATTCAGAATAAAATGAACATTTTCTGTTTCTGAGTTAGAAGTAACGTTATAGTCGGTATCCAGAATCAGAAGCCATCTAAGAAATCAGTGAGAAATGATTTTTTTTCAGCCTTACAATTTTATTATTTCAGAACATGCTTAAAAATAGCGAAATCTCTCTCAGCTGAAGTTCACCTCCTAATAACTACATGGATACATTCATGTTGCTTTCAATATGGACGTGAGATATTGTGCTGGGATGTGTTTTGATTACTCAGTTTGGACTTTAGCACTATGGGATTTTTCAACTCTAGTTTAAAGCTTTGGGATTTCCAGATTGTCTCCTCTCCATGTATTAATCCTGTCAACTTCTTAAAATCAGGCAGATACTGCCACCTTCTGTGGGAAAATATATCTACCTGTTGCGTCTGATTTGAGAACAGGTGTTAAAAGCTTTTGCTTTGTATTAGATTTGCCTCAGCCCATTGCATGAAACATTCAAGATTGGCATACTCGGATTAATCAAATACTGTGTACCTTTGAAAATGATAATGGCGACCATGACTGGGTGTTATACACCCTTAGAATTGATCAAACAATATAAGGATACAGAAGCATTCTTATGAATCATATAAACTTCTTTCTACTTAGCATAATAAGGTAAAAAGACATTGATTTCTTTGAAGGACAGATTTGTTTACAGTCAGTCAGCTAAACAAGTGAAATTCAAGCAAGCAAACTGCCCACAAAAATAGGATTAAATTTAGCCAGTCAGAATACAGTTCTTTAAATACATTTCTTTTAAAAGGGAAGCCTCCAATATTTGAATGATTAATCATCCCAAATCTGGATTGTAAAATAGTAACCATTATATATGTGATGAACTTCTTAGATGTTTTCATTTTTTTCTCCTTAATCTTGCGTCTAAAGATGGAATATTGTCAAAAGAGCACATTACGAGATACCATTGATCAAGGTTTATACCAAGATACCAATCGTCTTTGGAGACTTTTCCGGGAAATATTGGATGGTTTAGCTTATATCCATGAAAAGGTCAGTGATGAACCGTCATGCCAAGCACATGTACATCTCTTGTACTTTGTTGCGTTTTAGTTCATTATTTACCAAAAATTTATTCTGCCCTAAGTAAAGGCAGGGGAGGTCTCAGTTATTACATTGCTATCCAGTTTTCATTTGTGCTTCCCAGTATATCTGAATCCGAAGCCACAGCTTTAAGCCTAAGCGAAACTCCTTATCCATTTAAACAATCCAAAACAATATATGTTTGCTTTTGCCAGCAAGACAACCATCTGACTAACAACCTGTGATGTATCTCCTTAGTCAGAGATAGGTAACCTGTTAAATGCTATTTTGCAAATCTGGTGTCCTTCCTGGTTGTACCAATAAAATTTGGCACATTTTGCTATATGTAGCTATATTTTGTATTTCCTTAACCTTGTAAAATTAGATTTTGTGGGATATTTTAAATCCCTTTTTGTAATTCTTTTTAGTTATTATTTAATATTCTGGGCATGCTTATGCTGCTGCTGGTTAAGCTAGTGAAGCTATGAACAAAATACAATAGAATGGGACAGGTTTTAGCTGATTTTCCTTATCAGCTTTGAAAATAAGTGATTCTGGGAAGATAAATACCATTTCAAGCAAGTGCTATTTTCGGGCAACAGTGTTTGAGTTTAAATCCAGCTGCAGTGCAGTTTTGCAGGGTAAAGCTTCAGTGCCAATTCTGCGGGTGCAGTTGGCACATGGAGGCCTTCTGGTAACAGCCTCTCCAAAAGTTCCAGGCAAGCTAGGTTATTGATTGTTCATATCCCAAGTTTAGGATAGTATTGATTTGCTATGAATACCATTACGATATAATTTTACTTTATCCATTCCCAGGTTTTCCCCATTTGTTAACATTTTTTGGTGGTTTGCAATATTACTTTTGTTGTAGTAGTATTGAATTGAAACTGTGCACATATATCTTTGAAATCACTTTGTGTGCAATGTTAATAATGAAATTACAAACAGTAGTAGTAATACTAGACAGTTTTAGAACCGAACTTAAGTACTTTAAGTCAGTTTTTGACTGCTGGTGACTACCTAGAGTGGACACTGCATTTTTCTTGGCTAGGCTTGCCAGTGATTGCTTCTTAAGGCTGACAGATAGTGACTTGCCAAGTTCACCCAGCTGGTTTTGTATTTAAGACCAGACTATAATTCACAATCTCCTGATTTCTAACCTGATGCCTTAACCACAACAAGCTGGCTTTCAGTAGTATTAATACTATATTTATTAGTATATACTGTTTTTAGAATATCAGTCCTACCAAGAAGACTCACAAGTAGCATTAACAATAATAAAAATATTTATCGCATATGCTATAATATTCTGGGCAGTTTTCAAAACTATGCCTACATCATCATCATCATCTTATCAGCTTGATGATCACTTCTGATAATCATCCAATATAGAAATGTAAACAAAGTTTACCCCACTACTATTAAAAGGCTGAGCTTTACTCATACTGGAGGGTCTAATCTTACGTTCTTATTGAGGTGTGATTCATATACACACTGTTTCATATGAAACTTTATTTGATTTTATTAAAGGGAATGATTCACCGAGATCTGAAACCTGTCAACATTTTTTTAGATTCAGAAGATCATGTGAAAATTGGTGACTTTGGTTTGGCAACAGATCACCCAGCAAATACAGTAAGTGTTTATAACAAAAGGTAAATGCTGTAATATATAATTTGTGATACATTATTATTAATGTTTTAATTTTAGTTTATATGGCTAATAAATCTTCTGGAGAGATGTTAATTCTTCTTACACTGTGCATCATATTATGGTTTACATACTTGTCAACATCATATTTGTATCCTCAGTGACTTGCTCAAGATCCAGCTAATGAGTTCTATAACTGAACAGGGACTGAAGTCTAATGCATTGCCATTTGCATACATTTTCAAACAACACTGTTTTTGCTTTGCAGCCATTATTCAGTTCTAAGAGTGTGAACTATATAACCAGATATGGTGGGTTTTCTTTTTCAGGTAGACTCTAAACCTGGAGAAGACATTTCCAACCAAAATGTGGTTAAAAATGATCCATTGGGTAGGTATAAAGCAGCATGTTTTCCTGCTTTATTAAAGATATAGTTTTGAAATGCAGATTTCCAAGATTGAAATAAATTAATATCTTTCAAATTACAGAATCAGGGATAGCATTTGTCCTTCAAATGCTGGCCAAGCTTAATTTTAAGCAACTTTATGTTGATCAATGGCAAGTCCAATAATTACCACTTCCTGCGTTTTCATGTTTGAAGACTAAGAAATGTTCATATTTATGACATTCTTTGTTCTAACAAGTGTTTCTAGCATTCTGTTATGAACAACAGCAGCTCCATTGAATACATTACCAGTTTAAAATCTCAGTTGCCTTTTCTTGTTAACTTTTACTCTGCTTCTGATCAAGGACTTTTCTTCCAACATTTCCCTAATCATTTTATTTATTTTATTTATTTATTTATTAAATTTATAGACCGCCCCTCTCCCAGAGGGACTCGGGGCGGTGTACAGCCATCAATAAA
>JANHFJ010003195.1:61178-71341 GCA_032468195.1 Cerberus rynchops
AAATACTATAAATAGTTGAATAGTTCCCTGTTTGTTCAGTCGGTCTGGAGTGTCTGTCTGATTAATAAAAAGAGCTGGTTGTTCACAAATCAAGTCTGTCTCTCCTTTCTAAAAACAAACCACTTCCAGAAAGGGAAGGTTAAAAAAAAAAATCTAGCAGAGCTTTTTCTGCTAGCTGGTTCCTTGTGAAGAGAACAAGATGCAGGCAAAACTCTGTCAGGCTTGAGTCTATTTTTTCTCAACATTAACAAAATCTTGCTTGCAATATACTACATATATTTGCAACTGCACTTGAAGTGTAAGACTTGATTCATGAGAGCCAACTGCGTATAATTTTTTTATGAGGTGTTGCTTGGAATCGCATACAACTCTTGTGGCTCATCTGTTCTATGTATTTAACAAGCTGCATTTGTCACTGGTGGGATGGAGTGAAGAGCACTTTGGCTGACAGTATGACATGAGCAAGTTGAATCTTACTTTATGGTGACTGCTCCTTGCCAAGACTAGTATGCTACAGAACACTGATGCTCAAGGAAGAAAGGATGAGAGCTGCAGATATGTCAGGGGGGAGGGTCTAATGGAATTGAGCTGATGATGGTATATCCCATTATATTATATAATTGATAGCCTGCAAGATTTAAGTATACATCCAGATGTTGGGTTTACTGTGTATATCATGCTGCAAGTAAATAATAGAGTATCTTCCAATACTGTACAGATCTTTAGAATGGAATATTTAGTATCTCCTAGGCATATATATGACTCATCAGTCATTACAGTATCAGGTTATTATTTGGGTGCATTTGATTTGTCATTTGGTTTTGATGAACAGCCACCAAATCGTCTTCAGATCTACTTTATCTCATCCATTCTATTAAAACAGTGCCAGTCAGTTCCAAGTAATAATACAGAAAGTCGACTTACACCTACAATTGAGCTCAAAATGTATGTCACTAAACAAGACAGTCAAAATATATGTCACTAAACAAGACAGTCAAGATACCTCAGGGTCATAAATAAACTTTAATATATTTTAAATTTTGTATTAATTTTGTTTTAAAATGGGGGTTTTTTTAAAGGAATTTTACTGTTTTTTTAAAAAAAGTATTAATCAGCCATATTGATTTAATTAATTTTAATTGATTTTAATATTTATTGTGTATTGTTTTATAGGCTGTTCACTGCCCCGAGTCCTTCGGGAGAGGGGCGGTATAGAAATTTAATAAAATTAAAATTAAATTAAGTGAATTTTCCCCATTCTACAACCTTTCTTGCCACAGTTGTTAAAGTGAATCTGGCTTCTCCATTGACTGTACTTGTCAGAAGGTTGCAAAAGTTGGTTCCATGACCCTGGGACACTGCGGCCTTCATAAATATGAGCCAATTGGCAAGTATCTGAATTTTGATCACATAACCACAGGGATGCTGCAATAGTCATAGGTGTAAAAAACAATCATAAGTCAGTGCCATTGTAACTTTGAATAGTCACTAAACAAATGGTTGTAAGTCAAGGACTACTTGTAATTTTTAGCAGGTACTATAGCAAATTCCATATTTGATGGAAAACATTATACACAAAATACAGGGTTTATAACAGCCCCATAAAACAGCTAGTATCCTTGTATAATAGATTGTAGCAAAAAATAGCTTGTTTACACCAATCATTACAGGTATAAGAAGATATATTGTAAACTGACTACTTTACAATCCATTCAGAGAGTGAACCAGTTCTTGCTTTATCAAGCAAATTTTTCAAAATCATTGTTTATTCAGGTGAAATTAAAACTGTATTTTAAATAACACTGGTACGGAATTACCCATTAAAATATTGAACTTTCTATTCTTTACTTTTTCATATTAAGAAAAACTTGGATTTGGGAGAGTGCTTCCACATTAAGAATTTATTCTGTTTCAACCTCTTATAAGGCTCATCATATATACAGGTGGCGAGCCTATGGCATGGGTGCCAGAGGTGGGACTCAAGGCCCTCTCTGTGGGCACATGCACTGTCACCCCAGTTCAGCTTCACCATGTTTCTCCATGGCATTTCTCACCAGTTTGCAGGAAAACAGAAGTTTCCCTACAAACAACGAAACAGAAGCTCACGAAAGAAAAAGATCTCGCCTCCTGCAGAGCTGGTGGTGTTGTGATGCCCTGCCTCCCACAGGCCAGTTGGTCTTTGGGTCTCCGATGTACGCACATGCACATGCATGAAAGAGAGATTTGCAGTTTGGGCACCTGGTCTCTAAAGGTTCGCCATTACTGATATATAGTGTACAACAATGCACACTGTCCATAGCAAAAATGTAGTTGTTAAAATACCAGAAAAGTTACAAAAATATAGTAAAAGTTTATTTTTCCATTTGTTCCAAAGTAAAAACAAAAAGTCAAGGATTTCTACTGTTTGAGAAAAAAAAATAAAAGAATCATATGGGGGGAAAAAACAGAACAGTTATGACTGGGTTGCAAGAAGCCCCTACAGAAAATGAATAAAATAAAACAGTTTTACACCAAACACATAATGTGGAAGCATTCTGAGCACATAGCCATAAACCAAACTAACTAAGGATATTGTTTATAGAACAGCATCATAGTACAACTGAAACCATAAACCACCAGATGTGCTACAGACAAAAAAGCAAATCCTATGGTTGCTAGTCAATCAAGCTATAGAGGATTGCTTCCTTATGATCAAATCAGAATAGCAACAAATTCTAAAAATGAACAAATGCTTACTTTGAATTATTTAAACTCAGGTAGTATACTACTCTACTTATGAGAGTTGATAAGAAAGAAGAGGAGTTGGGGGGAAGGATAAAAAATGAAATCATTCACACCTAGTGAGGGAAAGTAGTAAGGGAAAGTCCTTTTCTTAACTTAGTTGGTTATAAGGATTCCTTTGGGAACTCGTCCAGCTTTTAGAAATCAAATATATGCCTTATTTTTCTTCTACAGCCCTTTGTTCTAAGAAGACTTTTATAATAGCTGAATTGTTATCATCATCAGAATCTGCAAACTAAAACACTATTATGCGAACCACTTAAAGTGGAGATCAAAACCCCACAAGTCCTTTGCAAGAGACAGGTATCTTTAAAAGAGACAGAGTTCAGCTTTGCGGTTGATAAAAACAGAAATCCCTGAGTCAAACAGTGTAATGAGACTGACAAAGCTTTAGATTTCCTCCAGGCCCTGGTGAGATCATGTGCCTTCAGGCATACTGTGCCTTGACTTCCCTTCCCCTTCTATTACCGAGCATTTGTCCCCAACCTCCACCCCCTTTCAAATGAACTGTGGTGGAGCTCAGAGGTTGTGGGTACTCACTGCTGATTAAATTCTGCTGACAGAGGAAGATGTCAAACTCTACCCAAAGCAATGAGCCGCTAAGGAAAAGCTGCTTTTCTTTGCTTTTGACAGCTGAAGCCATGAATTTAAGCAGAGGTCTCACCTTCAGGCAAGTCAACAGCTAGGCACAGAGTATACCCCTTCTTAAAGAGAAAGCTCTCTAAACTTTGTCAGAAGTTTACTGTTACAGAAAGGTGAAAGAGCAGAGCGTACAGCTGAGAGATCCAGGACAACTGTTCTTTGAAAAAGGGTTTTATGGCTGTTTATAACCTATTGCTATTTTTTCTTCTTCTATCCTATTTAGAGGAGACTTCCTGGAAGTATTGTCCTGTGTGATGCATTGGACATCAATTCCCATCAGCCCCAGCCATTTTAGCAATGGCAAGGGGTCATGGGAATTTAGTCCAACAACATCTGGAGGACCAAAGGTCCCCCACTCCTATTTAGATTAAATGTCTGCCTCCCATGGCAGCCAGCAGGTGTCTCTGGGATCTTTTTGTGCAAGACAGAGAGCTCATTCTGGACTTGTGCAAAAGATCTCACGATGTCAGATGTGTTTGAGAACTGATCCCATCCATTCATTTCTGTCCCAGAAGCACCACACTGCAAAGGAATTTTATTTGTTTAGATCACTACAGTTCTGCAAAGCTAATGGGTAGGTTGTATTTTAGAGGTGGGAATCTTGCCTTTTCCCATCTGCCAGCTCCTATTTTTCAAGGTCAGGGATGGGTGCTTGGAGCTCTCCTGGGATAGATATTTGCAGAGATGGTAGGAGGAGCAAAGAATGACATGCGCCATGACATTAGTATGGAACTAATGTGACTAGTGTACTTGCATCAGATGTCATTACATCATTACTCTAATGCATTATTTGCATGATGTTGTCATGACACATGTGCTGTAATATTGATATCATCATGGCTTCTAAGATGCCGCTATTCACATGGGTGGGTCTTTCCCACATTTTTTTCTCATGGGAAAGATGTTCTTCACCAAATGCTTAATTTCATTTACACCAGGAGTGTCAAACTGGTGGCCTGCAGGCCGGATGTGTCATGCACAGGTAACACCCACCCCAACTCCACAAAGGGGAAAACGTTGTGATACATCATGTGACGTATTGACTTTGAAATTTATTTGGCAAGGAAAAAAAGTGAGAAAATTGAAAATGTTATAACAATCTAAAGAAAATGGAGGGTTTGGACTACCAGATTGGTTTTTATATTACCAAGCAGAGGTAAAATTCAGCAGGTTCTAGCAGATTCACTAGAACCAGTAATAAATTTTCTAAGCAGTTGGGAGAACTGGTTGTTAGAAGAAATCTCCTTTTGTTTTTTTCTACTTTACAGGGTTAATCCTGCAAAAAAAAAAGGCAGGAAAAAAACGTTCTGGTGTTTCTAGCCTAATCTTTATTGCCCTTCTTACAGAAACAGCCCACCCCAGTCACATGACCCCCCAACCATGCCCAGGAAGCCATGCCCATAGAACCAGTACTAAAAAAATTGAATTCCACCACTATTACCAAGCATGTGTGATAACATGGTTAAAAGAATGGATAATCTTCAGGCACAAGAAACTGTTATACTTAGAAGGACATGATTTACAACTAGGATGGCATGCCATCCTATGGTATGAGAAGATTAAAATCCATAGATATTTTCAAAATCACTAAATAAAAAATTCACTAATATCTTTATGGGAAAAAATAAAATCTAAAATATACTTGAAAATCCCAGAATGGCTCTCAACGATGAAAGCCTTCACATACCCAAATCCAGTGATGCTTGAAAAAATTGTGATATATAAAGACATTTTGGATACTAAAGGAAAATTAAAATCAAAGCAAGATCTTGAAGACCAGGGCATTATGCTATCATGGTGGCCTCAATTGCAAATACAATCGATTTGAAAAAAGTATGGCTTTTATAAAGGACAAACACCTTTTGATAAGACACTGATGAACTTTGATGAAAAACTAATTAAGAAGGTATATAACTTCTTACTAAATTTAAAAATGGAGAAGAACAAATAAAAGACATAATGGTACAATGGGATTTTTTTTTTATTTTTTATTTTTTGGCTATAACATAGAACTAGAGAAATGGCAAAATTTATGGGAAAGGAACTATTAGATTAACAACGGCAACTTCTTATAAAGAAAATTTTATATAAAAAATTTATAGATGGCATTTACCACCTGCTAGGTTAGCTAAAATGTTTAGAAATATGTCTAGCAAATGTTGGAAATGTAAGCAAAAAATGGGCACATTTTATCATATGTGGTGGACTTAAAGCAAAAAAAATGGGCAAAAATACACAGATGGCTAAAAAATATAACAGGGAAACATGTAGGTTCTAAACATGAACTGTTTTTATTAGGGATTGTCTTTAGCAGTAAGGATTATCTTTGCACAATATTTGAAAAATGAAGAAACACCGCAGGATGAAAAGATAAGATACTAGATTGTGCAGAAGTTGATAGACTTACACTGAAAATCAAACAGAAAAAAAGATACAGAATATTATCAAACATGGAGCTTATAGTACAGTATAGCCTTTATTGTCATTGTACATCATGTGTACAACGAAATTGGTTTTAGCCTTTCTGGTTCAATCCATAACAAAAAATACAAATAGCATAAAGTATATAAATAGTATAAAGAATAATCTCTATGCAAGTATAGGAAAAAAAGGAAAAAAAAGAAAAACTAATCATATGTTTCCATGTGTGCGTGTGCGTGGAGTGATTGTGTTTGTGTTTAGGAGTTTGACAGGCCATGGGTAGAAACTATTTTTAAACCTATTTGTTCAGCTGGCTATGCTTCCGATGTCTTCTGCCTGATGGTAGACGTGTGAAAACTCACTGACCAGGGTGTAAATCATCTCTGACTATCTTCCTTACTCTGCTGAAGCAGTGAGACCTGGCGATGTTAACCAGTGGTGTTAGAGTGCAACTAATGGCTTCTTGTGCTGATTTGATCACTCTCTGTAGTGCCTTCATGTCCACGGCAGTTAACCAGCGTACCATACTGTAATGCAGTATGTGAGGGTACTTTCTATCGTGGACCGATAGAAAGAGGTCATCAGCCATTGTTCCACCCGATTTTTTTTTTTGCAGGACTCTAAGAAATGAAGTCTCTGTTGGGCCTTGCCAATCACCAGGGACATGTTGTTTTTCCAGGTGAGATCTTACTAATAAGCACTCCCAAGAATTTATCAGTGGTTGGAAAAAAGGGGTGGAGATTAAGAATGGAAACTGTATTGCTAAACAAATTAAATACCCAGACAACACAATGTTTATTAAGCACTAAGAAATGTAATTAATAGAAAACTAATAAAATCTATTTAAAAAAAGCTTGTACAAACAAGAAAAAAATGATGTATATCTTTGAGTACATGGTTTTGATTAGAGAAAGATGATAGAGTTCAGTTCCATCTTAGCAAAATTAGTAAACAATTACATTATTGTTCATTTTACTTTTGTACATATACTCTTTTAAAAATTCACAGAATAACAAAAGAAAGCTCAGAAAACTTTAAAATGTGCTTTTAAGACCTCCTTCTACAGCTCACCTGATTAAATGTTATTTAAGCCCAGGCCAGATATCATACAAGAACAGGGAAGATTTTATGGGTGAAATCACTGAAAACTCTATTTGCGTGCTTGAAGAATATTACCTATTTGAAACAGGTGGTACCTCTTTGAAGTGGTATCAGGCACCTGAAAAGTTGCTGACCTCTGCGTTAAATGTAACAACATTAAGTGAGAATGAACCACAAAATATATCAGAGGACAGGGCAACTTGGCTACAATCAATACTATTTTTTTTTAAGTTTGTTCTATTTTCTTTTTCCATAATCTCTATGCAGGAACAGAACAGACTAATCTGACTAATGTGCATTTTTAATTAGTGGATCTTTGGATATGTAATTAAGCCTTTCATCTGTTTCTATTCTGAAGACTACTTGAGAGTATTTGGTGGACACATTTATTCATTGTGAACTCTTATAAAGAGGTTAGAAATGACATTCAGTGAACAAGCAATCTGTTGAATTATTTCAAAACAAGTAGCTAGGTTTAGTTTTAAAGCATTGCACAACACAGAGAAAGATGAAAGAAATTTTCTCCAGTAATTAGTATCTTTCCTATGGACTTTGTTAAGAAAAGTGATGCTTAATTATCCAGTCTTCAGCATGTGGTATACTAATGGAAGTTTATTTCATTGCTTATCCTTGAATCTATTGCTGTTTTAACACAATTTATTATATTGCCAAAGTTCTTATTGGACATCTGTATTAGATGCTTGCAAACAAAATTTGTATTAGTATAGTTACCCTGCCCAATGCACAGAATTTTATGAGACCCAGATGTTGCTGTATTCCATACCTAATCTGCCTGTGTTTTCCCACTAGTTCTCTTTAAAAAAAAGGATAACATCTATTGAGGAAGATAAGTTATAACAGCTGCACTGGGCCTTTTGAATGACAGGAGAAGAAACTGCTTAGAAATCTCCTCTACCTTGGAAAGTAAAAATTTCTTCTGCAGCTGCTGATTCAAGGTGTGCCCAGATGCACAGTTCTTTGTACTTTCAGTCAAAATGACATATATGTTCCAACTTTTTTTTTTTTTGCATGGAAAGGCAACTGAAGCAATGGAGGGAAGATGGTAGGACTGTTAGTAGAAAATAACATTGTCTGGGCCACCCGTAAAATTCTATGAAGAAAGCAGAGAGATTGCATGATATAAGCCTCATCTCAAATCGTCCTTAGAGCCTGTCCATAGCCAAGAAATAACCCCCAAAAGGCAAACATTTTATCTGTTTATGTCACACATACCATTTGCCAAGCCTGTGAGCTAAGACCAGAATCCTGGATAGTCTCAGTTAACAAAATAGTTTGTCAGCAAAATATAAACAAAAGCCATTTACTGAAAATGTGATCCTATATTATTTATCAAATGAGCCATTTTGTCAGTGCCATCATGACATCAGATTTTGCCCAAGCTAAGGCTGCCAACTACTTTTTGGCTGGCTTCTGCCCTTTTATAGTTGTCTCAACCTAACAAGAAGAAATTTAGCAGGTGAAACATTTAGCTTTAATTTTTTTGTCTCTATGCCAGGAAAAGCTTCACCTGCTATATTTCTGCCTCTCCCACTTGTCAGTTAAACAAACCAAGAGAAACAGCCATGGCTTCCAATTCCAGCAAGATATTATGCTGAACAAACAAATTAGAGAAGGTCAATGAGGTGTTTATATACAGTTGTCAAACACATACAGTGTTCCAGACAAAATATTTCTGTGAACCTTAGCTCATTCTTATTTACTTGTAGGGATCCAGGTGGAATGGAGTGGTCACTCCATGGTTTTACAGGCAGAATCTATAATTATTCCATTTCTTTTCAACTGAGTTTGGCCACCTTATCCTACCTACCTTTTTTCACCTCACTTTGAAACCAGCAATGTTACCAGAAGTTGATTTTTGTGTCAAAGTCCAGGATGACATGTCATAGTCTTTAAATAGCCATTCAAATAAATAAATAGAAAAAAGAAGTAGTAGCCACTTCTAAGCTGACAAGTGTGCTAGTATCACCAAAGTTAATAGTGGTCATCACAGGTTCCCTCATATATATTTTATTTTTAATCATATTTAGAAACCATCTATCTCCCTCACAGAGCAATACTGAGTGGTACACAAATAGACATAAAAACATAAAAGTCAGGTATAAATATAATAAAAAATTAAAAACAAGAATATAATAAAATTAAAAGGTCCTATGGCTGCATGCTCAGGACAAGCAGTCCAAAAATAAAACAGATACAAATGCTTATTATTTTTCACTTTAAAGTATACAATTTTCTTTAAATAGTTCTTATTCTAAAATGAATATAGTTAGCATCGAGGAACCAGAAGCAAACTTCATTTTATTTCAGTAGTCATGTTTATTCTCCAATTTAAGATTACCCTGTGCAATGGCACATACTCAGTATTTATTTTTCAATTCAGAATGTGTTTAAGCCAATATCCTCCATAAATGGGACATCCCTTAAATATCTGCCTTATAATGAAAGCAATCAACTCAGTCGGTAATGTCTCTGTTGGCACTTCCTAATTACTGGAATCATTGCCTCCATAAAAGTTTGAAACATGGCCGCATGGCTTTACAACATCTCCAAATGGACCCTCACCAGATTTGTTTGGACTATAATTCGCAGAATTTTAGGTCACCATAAAGTAGTTCTACACATTACAGGATGCTGGAACATAAAAGGCTGCTCTAAAGCAGAGTTTCCTGCAACCTTTGTCCTTGTATTGGAATTGTGTGTCTATGTTCAGTTTAATGGGAATATTGTTCCCCACAGGGCCCAGACACACCTGCACGTTTGTGGTATGTGGTTTCTTTTGCCAAATGCATCTGATTCTGCAGGTGACAGACAGGGAGTAGAACTCTAAATAGAAGTTTATGACATGACACTCTAGTGCTAAAATGCCTAAAGGCTAATTCCTATAGTGGGGAAAAAAACCTCTGTCATCACAGAAACAAAGTTTTGTAAGTTAAGCATTTTGACTAAAATGTACTTCTCAGATCTTATCAAACTACTGGCCACAAAGAAAACATTTCTATTTAAGAACAGAATATTTTTTCCTCTCAACCACCCTGCAGGCCTGTATTGACCAGATGATATTGGAATCTTTAACAAATATACATAGCCATCATGCTATTCTCTTTTGGGATAAACCCAGTTCTATCATGCTCACACTAAATTATGTAAATTAAGCTCTCTAAAATAGAGGGTACCTTGCAAACCACCATGACTGCTGG
>JANHFJ010003195.1:73997-85979 GCA_032468195.1 Cerberus rynchops
ACTGTGTTTTATATTAGATATTTTTTATATTACATTTTTGTGTATGCTGCGTTGAATAATTTTGATTGTGACAGCAGAAAAATATGTTAAAAATTAACAATTAATGGGCAAAAAACCAAAGTAGTAATTGGTGTCATCTACACCAATTGAGTCATCTACACACTGGCTGGGGAATTATGAGAATTGAAGTCCACAAGTCTTAAAGGTTGGAGACCCCTGATCTACATTATTTTGGGTCCATATGAAAGTATGAATTCCTATCATGTTAATAGTTGTATATTTCACTTTAACAAATGATAATAATGGAAGAATCATAGGTGAATTTTGGGAGAAAAAGTGCAAATTTCTGAATAAACAATATCTAAAAGAAAGAAGTTTATGGTAGGTGACAAGTATAGGTGGGATGGATAAATGAGAAAATACAGAAGAGAAAGAGAAGTTGAGAAGGGTCACAGATTAGTACCTCCACAGATGTTTCAGTTAAGTCTAGCAATGCATATACTTGGAGGAAGGAGTCTGTTAAAAAACAGGATTGATTTATTTGTTTTTGATAAATTACTGAAAGAATTTGGGAAAGATGCAAAGGTGATGAGAGATTCTGAATGTGGGACAGGCCATTTATAGCAATACCACTTAAACTTATATGCCGCTTAATAGTGCTTTACAGCTCCCTCTAAGCGGTTTACAGAGTTACTGTAGCATATTGCCCACAACAATCTGGGTCCTCATTTTACCATCTTCAGAAGGATGGAAGGCTGAATCAACCTTGAGCTGGTCAGGATTGAATTCTTGGCAGTGGGCAGAGTTAGACTGCAATACTGCATTCTAACCATTGCGCCTTCACAACAGCTCATAACAGACAAAGATATTATTTGATGTGGTAGTATCTTGGATGGATCCAACAGTGGATTTTCTCCAAAAATGGATCTTGTGAAAAAAAAAAGACATGAGAGAAAAGAGGCAAGAGAAACTAAAATGAAAGAGTGATTATTGGAAGAGAAAGTTTGTGTTTTGCGTGAAAAGGCATTAGAAGATTAATTTCCCAACATGGATATAAGGAAAGCGGATGTGGAAGCTGCTTTTCTGGCTTCCTGAAGAGAAGAAAGAATTATATTACAGAGTCCAAAGAAGTGTGTGAAGTTACTGTAGATGGAAATATGAAAAATAATGCTTGATGGATTAATGAAGTGAAAAAGGCCATAGGGAGGGGGTAAAGATACATAGAATTCAGCAAAAACAAGGATAACAGGATATTGTACAAAGTGCCTAGGGAGAAATATATTGTTGCAAAAATGTAATTAAAGAAAGCAGGAACAATTAAGATTATAAAAAGGCAAAAATACAGAGTGCTTTATATGGAAATGAAAAGTTATTTTGGAAATGAGTATACAAGGAATACCTAACACAGGGAGTAGAATAAATACCGTAATACCTAGCACAGGGAGTAGAATAAATAATAGTTACTATAATAATAGTAGAATAAATAATAGTGGAATAAATAATATAATAACAATTATACTGATGGGGAAGTGCTGGAAATAGCGATTTAGAAGTCAATATGGGAATGATTTTTTGAAAAGTGAAGTTGAAAAAAATATAAATGTGGTGCCCTTGAATTGATGAAAAAGAAGTCATGAATATAAGGGGAATGTCTAAAAATAATAAGGTTATAGGAGTAGATAGTTTAAGTGAAGAGTTAAAATCTGGATATAGTCTTGCTATGGAACCACTTGTGCAACTTGTTCTATTATGTGTGTGAAGATTGCATGTATGCTGATAATTGGAAGAATACTATTATTGAGCCCCTATATAATGAGGGCAATAGAAAAAATGAGTACAAAACCTATAGGAGGATTAGATTGTTAGGTGTTCCTGGGAAGGCATTTGGCAGGATTTAAATTGAAAACTGTAAAAGATGACCCCTTGAAAATTTGGGAAGTCCAATGCTGGACAGAGAATTGCTGACATAGTTTTTCTTTAGCAGTTCATGAAAAGTTCACGAAAAAAATGTGCGAAAGAAAATTTTGATTTAGTGAAAGCATATGATAAAGTTAATTCAATTAAATTATGAAATGTTCTGTGCACACATGGAGTCAAAGGTTACTGAAATCAAGAGTATATATGTATATGTATATAAATGTGTGTGGGTACATATATGTGTGTGTGTATAGATGGAGATAGATATAAAGATAAAGATAGAGATAGATGGTGTTGAGAACCTAAAATATTTTCTGCAAAAGTTAAACAGATTGTCCATCCAAGATGGAGCACATATTGTCAAAAGATATTGAGGTAATCTACTAATACTGGCACTGCACAGGATCATGCTCTCTCTAAGAATTTCTAACTTGGCACTTGGTTGATGTATCAGTTTTGACTTTAGCTGGATCAAGATGTCCTGTCAAATACTATGTCACTTGGCTGAATTACTTATTCCACATGATACAGCCTTAGAGATAACCTAGAAACTCATCTGGTATAAATATACCAGCTAGATTTCTGGGGCACAGGAGGTGACAGTCCTTTCAGTAATAATCTTCTTTCGAACAGTTACTGTATATTTCATACGGGTAGATTTAGTTTAGGTTAAGTTAGATTAACCATAGGTGTATGTGAGATTTTTTTTTAAGTTTAGATTTTAAGTGATGTATATATTCTATTTTCATTTCTAGTTTTTCTTGTTGTGTATGGTTTTATTATATGCAGACCAGGCAACCTAGAAATATTAATTATAAATATGGGTCCACTAAGTGAGTTAGGTTATGGATTTCAAATCCAAATTTTATGCCCCCTCCAAATGTAAACAAAATTTTGTCTGGAATTGATGGTTTTGTTATCCCTGCTAACACAAACTATTTGAGTAAAGGTGTCCAGGATAAAAGAACACCATGCTCACCACACACAAGTAAAAAAAAAAGAGTTTACACCTCTTATGCTGTCACCATTTTCATCAGCTATAAGTGAAGATGATGCCAAAATCAATGAAGATATCAGTTCATCCAATCTCTTGTCTACATTTGATCAAAATAATCCCAAGAAACTTGATCCGTGTCCAGTGCTGTGATCTGCCCTAGACACCAGCCTTGTTTCTTGCATCCTGCATTTTATGGCCTCTCATAATTGGGAAAGGTGAAAGGTCAAACAATAGACCCATTGTATCAGCCTTCCAATCCTTTTTAAATGCATGTGAAAGACAAATTTCCCTAGAGACTCCATGGAAATTGCCTTAGGCGAGAGAGAGAGGGAGAGAGAGAACACCACAGTTCAGAAGATAAAAAATGACATCAAAGGAAGCAACGGCTAACTGTCCATTTGGAGCTGTGGCTTATTATAAAAGTGAAGGGAAACCAAATGGATAGCTTTTAAGAATCTTACATGATAATCATATTTCTTTCACCAGGAGAAGGAGGAGAAAGCTCCACTGCAAACCAAAGTTGTTAGTTGGCTTGATGCCCGGACAAAATAATTTAAATCATGTTTAGTGCCTCCAGTATAAGTCACTGCCTTTGTTTATAACAATCACAAGAGAATCAAAACTAATATATTTCTCAAATCAACCTCTGAATGTAAGCTCAGGATCAAAAATTAACATCATAAACTTCCAAAAGCTTTTAATTCTAGCAAATATCTTTAACCTTATCACTGGGTCATTTTAGTGCCCCACTTAAATAAAGAAATCCTGCAAAACAAGCTTTGCAATAGAATGTGAGCGCTAATAGCTTTCTGAGTTTACAAAGCCAGCTTCATTTTAGAAATTATTTTGGTACATGCGGGTAATAATTACTAGCAAAATTTGGAAATGTCCAGAGAACTTTATCTACTTGAAAAATATATAAATCACAATCTAAAAGGTTCTGTATGGACAAAGAAAATATTATCACCTTGATCTTGAAACTGCTTTCAATACATCAATCATAATATATTTCTGGATTGCCTTTGAGGTTTAGGAGTGAAGGATCTTCTATCTTCTTCTATAGTAATTTCAAGTCAATTTTGGGAGAATGAAGGAAATAAATCTAACCTAAGGCATCTATACTGGAAGGCTCTTTTCTCTCTCCATGCCTATTTAATGCCTACATGATATCTCTGGGTGAGGTCAATAATATCAATAGCACTTAGACTTATATACTGCCCCATAGTGCTTTACAGCACTCTCTGGGCAGTTTACACTGTCATCATATTGCCCCCAACATTCTAGGTCCTCATTTTACCAACTTTGGAAGGATGGAAGGCTGAGTCAGTCTTGAGCCTGTCAGGATCAAACTCCAGGCTGTGGGCAGAGCTAGTCCGCAATAATGTCTTCTAACCACTGTACTACCGTGGCTCATATGTGTGGGGTCAGACTGCAGGGGTTTGCATCTGAGAGTCTGGAAGTTCTCTATCTTTGATTCTGGAAGGGGTTATATTGGTGCGCAATTTGGAAATCCTCTTAGAGTCTCAGATTCTGTTAAAAGAGCAAATGGCCACCATATTCAGGAGAGTCTTTACACAAATCTATCATGTCAATTGTGCCCATTCTGGACTTGGACACTCTATTAACAGTGATTCCTGCCTTGCTCATCTACCATCTACACTACTGCAGCACACTATACATGATAATGTTCTTGAAAACAATCCAAAGCTACAATTGGTCCATAATGCATTGGCACAAGTAGATGTGAATGCACCTCAATTGCATTCAAGGTGTAGATTATCATCTGTGAAGCCCTACATGGCTAGGGCTAAGATACTTGCAGTACCACGTGTATCTGTCTCTGCTCTAACAGAAATGCAGCAGAAGTGTGCACACCTTGGATTACTTCCTTGAAACAGTATCATCTTATGAGTCCCAGGACACATGTCTTCTCTGTTGAAAGCATGTCCTATAGAACCTCATTCTTCCATTTTTTTAGCTGGCCCCAACCTTCTATCCCTCAAAGTTCTTCCCCAAACATTGGAAGAAACTGTGAGATAAGTCCATAGAGAGTTCAAGACTTTGAAATTAGATGTGTTGGTTGACCTTGGTTATTACTCTATTATTACTGTGACTACTACATTTTTAAATTCCTTGTTTGCATAGTTTTTTAATTTGTTAGTTTCCCAGAGACACTCTTGTGAATTGGGTTACCACAGAAACCGAATAGATAACACACAATCCCTATATCCAGATCAGATAGATAAATTCTATTTGTCATTGTTTATCATTTATGGAGGATCATTGTATTCTCTTACGTAAGAAATATAAAAAGGTAACGCTGCATTATCCTGGAGCTGAGGTGGCTCAGTGGTTAGAATGCAGTACTGCAGGCTACTTCTGCTGACTGCTGGCTGCCTGCAATTTGGCAGTTCGAATCCCACCAGGTTCAAGGTTGACTCAGCCTTCCATCCTTCCAAGGTCGGTAAAATGAGGACCCAGCTTGTTGGGGGTACAGCCTTCTCTGTAAACTGCTCAGAGTGGGCTGTAAAGCACTGTGAAGCAGTACAGAAGTGCTATTGCTATCCTGTATCAACAATACCTTCCTTCCTCTGGCTCCCAAAAGTGACCTAACCTGGACATTTTCTGTAGATGGGTAAAAGAGGTAAAAAGGAACATGATGATTCAAAACAAGGAATAAATCTCTTTGGGCTGATGTCTCCCAGTGCTCTCTTCTGAAATTTCCACACGGGATGTGTAGAATCTCTGCAAGGCAATGTCTCTTACTTTTAATCCTTGTAAAAGTTCCAGAAGAATACATTATGCAGTGACTTCAGAATCCGCTGAGAGCCTGGAAGATTAATTGAGCCTTTCGTATTAATTTTCCTAAATGTTGGCCTTAGGCCTTATTGAGCTGATTCCAAAGACACCTGCTGCTGATAAGCGACTGTACACAAAAGCATTTTAGCCAAAAATAGCAAATACGAAACTGTTCTATAACTTCCCAAAGAAGGGGATGAAAAGAAAGTGAGCTCTAGCCAATCTCAGAATAAATGGTGTAGTTCTATAAAGCATTACTTTCCAAGTGAGAGAATACAGCCGCTCTGAATTTTGGGAGAAGATTGGAGGAAAGCAATCTTTCTGCTATTTTAATCAATGCCATGCAAGGATAAACAAACAAGGATTTTCATCCATTAGAAGGAAATTGTTGTGGTGTAATTAGCATTTTGGAAAGCAACTTCACACAAATATGACAGCGAGAATAACAGGGCCGACTGATTTGAAATGTCAAGTTTTGTTCCTTGTTTCCAACCATTCTGATCGCTACTGTACTTGGGATGTTGCAATTCATAATCATAATATTGGGAAAAGAGTCTTCAGCCTGCAGTTACTCAGTAATCCCCTTCACAAAAATGTCAGCAACACTTCAGCACCAACTTTGTCAAAGGTATAACAACTTCGCCTTGACTCTTTCTCCTTCAGGCTATCTCCTGGCCTGGCCTGTGGCATCAGCCTCTCATGGAAGGCAAGGGTTAATGTCTAGATGTAGCAGCAAAGGCTGACTTGGCTGCAACAGACATTAACTTCCACATAAAATCTGGCAGGAGTAGAATGACGGAAAAAGCAGCCAGAGGTCATGCCCGGCCTAAGCTCTGGAGTAATGAGTAGAAAATCAAAACAAAGGGGAAGGGAAATTACATCCATCCATTATCTTAGGTTTGGGTTCCTATCTCTTCTGAAATATCAGGGGCCTGTCATCAGTTTGTTATGCTGCAAAGGTGCCTCCAGGAAGATGAGGAAATATTAAACATTAACTGCACTAGTAGTCACTGCACAGCAAGCAAACCTTCGCCCCCAAAACTATTTTCTTCTCTGCAATGGCAAACAAGGTGTTTATTCCTGTGACTTTATTTTGAGACCTTCTCAGAGTTGCTATCTTGTCTCGGGTTCATTCAGTAAATGAACAGCAATAGTATTTCTTAATTCTACCTCTTTCAAGCCAGCCGCTGCCATTTTCACTGGGATATAATCCCCAAAATTTCTAGGTGTCTTGGCCACACTGAGAAACCCTAAGAAGTGTTTATTCCAGAACTTCTGGAAGGCTCTGAATTGGGGAAGCCTGCCTTAATCACACAAGAGACATCTTTGAATGCCATACTAAGTTAGACTCAGTGCAAAACATGTGCAGGATGCTTATTCGTGGTTGGTAGTATACCCCATTTGTGGCAACTCACAGTCAGCTAGCTAGCCAGCCAGGTCTACCAGCAGCTCTATTAATCTTGGAGTGACTGGCATAACATCATGCTATGCTTTTGTTTGTTTTAGAACCAAAGAGATTAATATTATATAGAACTGGACATTTCTCCCTTATCAGTTAAGAAAACAGCCTGCTCACCTGAGTCTAAAAGCAGATTCAGATATATATTTTTGCTCCATTATCAGAACTGACAGGCAACTGTTTTTGGAAGGCAAAAAGAGACGACATCCTCTATCCAATCTTTTCTTCCCCTGAATGCAGTCTTCACACACATTGCTCTCCTCTGCTCTGCTGCCAAATCACAACTTTCTTACCTATGCTGGCTCCAGAGCATCAGAGATGGCTGTAGGCTAAGGTCAGCAGTTCATTAGTTACTTAGCACAGCAAAGACCATCCCTTCAATTGAGCCATTGTTTCATATGAACTATCATATTACAGGTAGTCCTTGATCCATTTTATGACCCTTTCTTGACCCATTTGTTAAGTGAATCACTGCAGTAGTAACATGGTTGTTAAATGAATCTGGCTTCGTCTTTGACTTTGCTTGTCAGAGGGTCACAAAAGGGACACTGCAACTGTCATAAATATGAACCAGTTGCCAAGTGTCCAAATTGTGATCACGTGAACTTGGGAATGATGCAATAGCTGTAATTGTGAAAAATGGTTAGTCACTTTTTTCAGTGCTGGTTTGTGACTTTGAACTGTTGTAAGTCGAGGACTACCTATATTAAGATTCTCATTTCTTCCTCTTTGTTACAATACTATATTATAATAATAACTTAATTTTTGCCTGAGGCCCATTGTTGACTGGAGAATTGTGGGAGTTGAGGTCCACACATCTTAAAGCTGCCAGGTTTGGAAAAGGCTGTTTTACCCCATAGCAGTTGGGTTTGGTCAGGATTGCCAAAGCTTTTTGAAAGTATAAGAATTTAATATTTAATATAATACTTAATATTGAATTACCTTTCTCTATATTGTTGACCTCCTAAATATATAGTAAGAGAATCATCTTGTTTCCTTATTCAGCAAGGCTTGTGCCTGCTTATTTTCTCTTTAAAATATTTGCAACCATTTTCATTGAAGCAAATGTTCAGCTTCCTGACTTATGATTTTCTTTATTCTCTCACAATCCTTTAAAAATCAGGGTCACCCTGGCTATTTTTGAGTACAGTATTGACAAACAGACGTTGATATTAAAGACAACCTTCATGATTTTGTTTAAACGTCTGGCATTTTCAGGTATAAGTTATTATTTGAGAATTCTTGGATGAATCCATCTGAACAGCGATCTATTTATTTAATTATTTTTATTTGCCTTATAATTTCATTAATTATTAATTTCATTTTCTGTTGCCTATATTTGTCTCAATACATTCAATCTTTCTCCTCAAAAATGTGATCAATTTTCTGTTCTACTTACATTTAAAGATATTTTATGGCTTGCCTTAATGTTCCTTATGATATACTGTATATCTTGAAGATTTGTTTTCATATTTCATTGTCAGCTTTTTATTAATTTGTCAAATTTAGATACTGCCCACAGAATCTGCTTACATTTTTTTTAACACGGTTTATCCTGTTTATCATATTATTAGGGCAAGACTTCATTTAAAAAAAACAACAACTCTTACCTTTAATATTTAGCCCTTCCCATTAAAAACTAATTTTTCCTTTCGAAACTTGTGGTGTATTTCCTGGTCTTAGGTATACTTTCTAACTGAGATTCTTATTTTACTTTTGAATAATTTTCAGTCTGCAATCTCCCTTCTTTTCACCTCTACTACCATCCATCCATCCATCCATCCATCCATCCATCCATCCATCCATCCATCCATCAATCTATCTCATCTGTTTGTCTAACATCTCTCTCTCTTTCTGTCCCTAGCTACCTACCTCATCTAAAACTTGCTGTTCTGAAGCAAAGAATTACATTATTGAACTTTTGAGATTTTTACTTGTGGCATGTTGAAGACATGATCACAGTTCTCAATCGGCTCAATAGCATTTGGATTTTGGATAAGATTCTAGGCATTATTTAAGAGTAAATTTAGTGTTACTCTGTCTCCTTGCCTTTCTGAACAATAGTTCCACAATCCATGTCATAATCATTAGGGTATCAAACTATATAGCTAGTCCTTGTTTAGTGTCAATTGGCATTGACAACTCAGTCATTAAGCAAAGCAGTCACTGAGTGAAATCACAATGGTGCTCATGATCTTACTTCAGCTTTCCTTTACAGATCTGTGAATGTCATAATTGTAAGGATTGGTAATAAAGTTACATTTTAATCACCATCATTAAATCACGAAACAAAGCAGTTGCTAACGAGGACTAGCCAGTTTGTCACATGTAGAATATGCATTTTTCCATTCTAAATGAAGATGACCAATATCATTCTTTGGTATTGTTTCATTTTTAGATGCCTGTCTATTAAATAAATACATAAATATTTCCATATGTACATCGGCTTTAGTTTCTTGATCAGGGTCGGTCAATAGCACAGCTCTAATCTTAACTTGCTTTCTAGAGCTAATATGTAACCTACTCTGATTTAGTAAAAGATTTGGTTTCATTTTTAAATTCTACTTCATGGGGCCCTATGTTCTTTTTGCTATAAATGGCAACTTTCCTTCCAGAATCAACTGAATCTCATTGGTTATTTCCATTCCGCTAAGTTTCTGCAATGCTTGCTATATCTATGGTTTCTTCTAATAATGAGAACACCAAATTGCTCATTTTGGCTTAAAGATTCCTGACATTTACATATAAACACCTTTGCACAGTTTAATCTTTGGATTTTCTCTGGCATGTGCTTAAATCTTTGTGGCTTTCTTAAT
The DNA here is from genome assembly GCA_032468195.1 of Cerberus rynchops. NCBI lineage: Eukaryota > Metazoa > Chordata > Lepidosauria > Squamata > Homalopsidae > Cerberus > Cerberus rynchops. Next base: position 83,986 of record JANHFJ010003195.1, read on the forward strand.
TGGCTACATATATTTGCCTAAACCTCACAAATTTAAACCCCTTCATCTGGCACCTCTATCTCCTTCTGGCATGACTACTCATCTCTATTTGCCTGAATTTCTTAGTTTGTCAGCCCTAAGTATCAGGAGCCCTCTCTGCAATTTAAATTTTGTTTTCAGAAACTCTCAATCATTTTTGTTCACATTATTGGTGCCAATTTGTACCACAACCATGAGTTGTTCCCTAGGACTATATACTAGGCTATTTAGATAGTGTGCAATGTTCACATTTTTGGACTAGGTAGGCAAGCCACCATGTGGTTTGTCACACTTTTCATCTGCCCCATCTATCTTTGACTCTAATAAATCTTATATTATAATAAATCTTACCATGTCGCTGCCAAAGTTGTGCAGATGCTTAACTCATGTTTTTTTTTCACTGCAAATGATAAAGGATTATTGCATTGTTGAGAGTGTAGATGCTGTAATATCATTTATAAAGAAACATTGAGAATGTGTAGAAAGATACTACATTTGCAAGCCTGTTTCATTGTAATCTACAAAGAACTACCAACGCTTGTCACTAGGGATGGGATGCTTTATGAGGTAGGGCTCCAACTCTAGGTTGCAGCAAATGAGATTGGGATGGCCAAGCTTCATGGAATTACAAAATAATAGCATTGGAAGGCACCAGTGGTGGAATTCAATTTTTCTTACTACCGATTCTGTGGGTGTGGCTTGGTGGGCATGTCTGGGTGGGCAGTTTCTGTAAGCAGGGCAATAAAGATTAGGCTAGAAACAACACCAGAATGTTTCTTTCCTTCCTGCCTTCCTTACAGGATTAACCCTGTAAAGTGGAAAAAACCAAAAGGAGTTTTCTTCTAACAACTGGTTCTCCGAACTGCTTAGAAAATTTACTACCGGTTCTTGCAAACCTGCTAGAACCGGCTGAATTTCACATCTGGCCCCAACTCTATAAACCTCCTATGCTATCATTGTCTTCCCCTTCTGACCTTCCTCTTCACCCGGTGTGCTGAGATACCAGCTGTTGCCACATCTTGAACTAGATCTGTCACCAAGAAAAGAAATGTCCTTGGTTGTTAATGGGTGAAAGTCACTCCGGATGACTCATTTCATTATGGAGTTTCAGCCCTCCCTGCTTCTTTGAGCTTTCATATTTTTCTTAATTCTCGGGGTGGGGTGGAATGGCTTATTTTCTTTTTAAAGCTACATGGCTGAAATATTGTGCTGCCTACAAACTTCCCTTTGAGATTCTTCTGGAAGCTTTACTTCAGACTGGAAGCAGAGCAGAGGCTGTGTTTTTCGGTCAGTTGGTGCATTGCTTCAAAACTATTAAAATTACCTACTAAAAATTCGCTACTTGATTTGTTTTTTTGTATCGTACACGTTTTCAATTCTTCAGAACATTTTTACATCCATAAAAGATCGGTGTTAATCGCTGCTGCCCGTCATGTGTAATCTTGGGTTTTCAAAAGTCAGTTTCAGGAAGAGCAATGTAGTGTAATAATGCATCACACGAGAACCAGGATATCCACGTTTAAATCTCTTGGCTGAGACATTCTTTAGATGTTCTTGGAAGCCTATCTCAGTATAATCAAACTCACAATAGCCAATGCCGTGGCAGCATCAAAGGTGGAAAACCCTCTTGATTCATCAGGCATTTAGGCCTAATTATTTTATTCAGACTGTTGGAAGAAATATCCATGTGGGTTCAGTTCCAAGTGGGGACACTGGAAACATGGAGGCTGCTTGGAAGGATGGTTTATTGGTGGAGCAGGCTTGAAGTCCTGGGCGAAAAAGGGCAGAGATGCTGAGTGCCCCTGGGTTTTATGCCCTCTGTTGGGGTTTAAATTTGAGCTTGTGTTCTGATTGGTTGTCAGACTCCCATGGTGTCATGCAGGGGTAACTTTATAGGTAGTCTTTTGAGTCCCAAGCTTGGTTGAATCTTGCTGAGTGATGTAATCTTCCAAGGGGCCATGTGGAGAGTTGGGCAA
>JANHFJ010003199.1:12323-25323 GCA_032468195.1 Cerberus rynchops
TTTCATGATGAGAGAGTGATATTTGGCTTTTATATATATACATACATATACATTTTATATATATACATACATTCTCAGATTTTTTTTTATTTGAGGGAAACAACTATTTCAATAAAAAACAACTATTTCAATAAAAAATGGTATGAAAACTACAATATGTCTATGAGATGTAGTTTAGGCATCCTTGATGCTCACAAAATGATCTGCAAACTACAGTAATTGCATGTGTCAAAAATATATCTATTAACCATTATGTGCCAGCTTGTGATCTATTTCTGATACTGAGGCTCCTCATACCAAACAGGCTGTTTAAATCCTAACCTAAAACCTGAACATATTTTCCTGCTTCATTACAGCTGTCAGACCTATACTCAGAAGAGCAGGGAGCTGAGATGCAACCCCAGGCTAACAACAAAAACAACAGGGGGCAGCCTGATATGGGATCCCAGCAAGAAGCAGTAGCATCCTCAGAGATCCCTGTAGTCCAGATCACAGAAGAAGGTAAACTGCCTGATTTATTTTATTTTATTCCTCTCCAGATCTATAAGGAAAGCAGCTTTACCATTATTTTTAATCTTATGCGCCAACATACTTGAATAATTGATTAATTGACTACTGCCATATTTCCAGGGATGTAAGTTTCCTCTCTAAGTACATTATTCATATATTGTGTAACTCTGAAACCTTAACAAATAAGTAACATACAATGTTGGAAACTAAAGAAATAATTAAGACTTCTCACTGATCTGGAGGACAATGATTGTAGTGCCTTAATAAAATTTTGTCTTTTCTAACAGGCAGTGTTTCTACAATATCTTTCTATACCACTAGCTGTTAATCTTTTGTGTGTATTCAATTTTTGACCTAAACACCATCTAAATGGGTTACTTATGAGAGGCGTCATCATGTTGATGTTATCCCCATGAAGTCTTCCTCTTATTTGCTTCACTGGTATTGCACAATCTTAATTTGGGTTTGCAGCTCACAAAGAGATCGTCTGTTTTAAGTATATTTTTGAATAAGCTATAATTGCTTGGATTAATGCATCATGCTAAGTCAAAACCCAGAGTACACTGCAGTGGCTAAATCAGCATGAAAAATAATGATGAAGTTTGTTGTGTGAATCCACTTGATTGTGATTTTTTTTTTTACAATAAACCGTGGTTGAGCAGACATGGCTCAATGTGATATTTGAATCCAGTCTAACACAAAGCTTAAACCAACCAACCAATCCTGAGAGGGAAGATAGCAAGACTGAAGACAAGGTAGAATAGCAGGATGTTTCTGTCAACAGCTGGAGCCTGCCAGCTGTGCCAGTATTGTAGTGATCAGCAAATCTCTTGTGATATGAATTATTTTAAATTAACATATGGGAGAAGAGGACACCCTAGTATCCATGATTCCATGTTGCTATTCCTGCCCTGCTTTAACAGAGAACTAATTCTTTATATGACTTACACAAGGGTTTTTTGCATTCTTAAAAAAGCATGTCATATTTGTCTGTCAAATTTTCTAGAAATCTGTGTTATATGAGTACAAAGCAATGAAGAAAATCTGACCTGGGTGATTGTCATTTTGGGAAATAAAACTGTCACATACCTAATCAGTGACAGGAAATTTGAAGTGCAAATCCTGGAATCAGAGATGCATATTGTATATTAAATGCCTAATTTCCCAATTTTTCAAATGTAGTTCCTTTCCCCAAGGCCATTCTCTTTAGGATGATTTATGAATGCAAGCTTTTGCAAGTATCAGATTCTAGATTCAATTCCTAACAAATTTAGGGTTAGGCTGAGGAAAGTGCATGCCTAAAATACTGTAACAGATTTGTTGACTGCTACTATGGAATTGCCTTCCCCAGAATAATATTTGCTAAATATGTTAACTGCAACTCCCATAATCCTCAACAACTGCTTGGAAATTAAGGGACTGTGAACTAACAACTGGGGAGATCAGATGGAGGCAGTGCTCAATTTGGATTAACTCATCAAGAGAGTGCAAGAGTCACACTTGGCATAATTGCTCCCAAATAGGTAAAAATTAAAAGTAAGAACAAGGGAGAATCAGGCAAGAGAACCCTTTATTTGATTTAATATAAATGAATATTTAATTAAAATGAATGGAATACAGTTAACATTATTATGAGTTACATGTTGAATAATGTTTCCCATCATTACCTTAAGTTTAAAACTGAATGGCAAAAAGTATGAGGAACTAATCCCCAGACTGTGTGCCTCTGATCTTAAGATATAAGTTTTCTGAAACTGATCGGGAGAGATATCTGTCTTTGTTTATTTATTATCCATCTACCTGCACATCTATTCCTGAAAGTGTATAGGCATACAGAACAAAGTTGGAAAAAAAGTGACATCAGGCCCTTGGTTCTATATTTGACCAAATAAGAAGGACCAAGGGCAGACATGGAAAGGAGATGATAACCAAATGACAGATGCTTGTAGATTAAACTTTCATTATACAATTGCCCTGCCTTATTTAAGGAATTTATTCTTTTTAAGAGTTTTTTTCCCTTACACCCAAAAGATCCATTAAGGAAGAAAAGATGGAACAGGTAAATAGTGTCATTTTCCATTAGCATTAGGAGTTACATTGTAATGCTATCTGGAAGCAATAACAATATAGAAATTATTTTTGTTTTTCTTGTCTATAATTGTAATTGTATGTATTAAACACATGTAATTGTAAAGAAAATAAATCAAATATTAGGAAATAAGATCTTTCATGGCCAGCTAACAGTCAAGGATGCAGCCTCAGAATATAGGAGCTAGTATTGGGTTCTCTGGGTTTAAAGTGGGGTGGATGGGGGGAGGAAGACACTTACGAATGTAAGAGCATTAGAATGACTGACAGCCAGCAGAAGGTGTTTTAAATGAATGCAGGAAAAAGAGGAAGGCAATATAGAGGTCAGAAAAGAGTAAGCTATTCATGGCAATAAGCAAAATAAATGAGGAATTCAAAACAGGTAAGAAGATTGAAAAAAGGGGCAGAAAGAATGAGCCTCTGCTGATTAGTTCCCAGAATAATTAATAGATTACAGCAAAACCTCCATGAGTAGTAGGCAGGGTAGTTACTAGTTAGGCATTTTTTTCAGAACCTGACGACATCTCTGCATTGATGGGTTCTTGAATGGAGGTAAGACCCCTTGTTGGTTCCATCTGCTTGCCAATGCCCCTGCTTTTCTTGGTTGTCCAACAGGCTCTTCAAATGCATAGTGAGACTTTTCTTGTAATCTAGTACTGCCAAAGCCGGCTATATTCTTACTGAATTGAATTTGGAATTGGCACTAGTGATTTTCCACTCTGTTTAGCCAGGTCTCAAGGGAAATATTTGATTCTGCTCCATTGAGGACTTGACTAGAAGCCGAGTAGCTGAGTAGTCACTCCAAGTGGCTAGCCAATTAACTATAAGCTTGCAGTGACCTAGGTGGAGAGGTTTCTCCAACTGTGAGCTTTCTAATGAACTCATTATCTGCAACCTCTCAGGAGAGCAATTGTGTAGTGGAAGAGCTACCAATTTAAAGATGCAACAGCCACCTTTATTCCCTTGAGTGATTACTGCATGAGTATAGAAGTAGTAGGTAAAATGTGCATGACAGTTAAATAATAGATAACATAAGAAATATACCGGTATTCAGATAATTGATTTGTAGTTCCTCATTTATCTTCTGTCTTTGCTCTTAATCCTAACCCTAACCCTAACCAATGTTCTGCAGACATACTGAGACAATTTGCTTTTCTTCCCACCATATAAAAAACTCATTAGTGAAAATTGAAGGGAAAAATACTGCATAGTTATTTTTTGTCCCAAATCCATTTACGATCTACAGTTATCTTGCTATAGCTTCTGCTTCTCTTGTGCTGTTTTTTTTTTTTGCTATCTTTTTTTGCCTACCTTTGTTCTTATCCTAGAGTTTCACTATACAAATGTACAAATGTCATCCTCTTCCAACAGCATCCTGGTTATATGATACGAGGCCTTGCCCTCATCTCCATCTGCCCTGATATTTGAGTAATAGCCATACAACTATTTTTTAAACGTTCTTCTGAAATTGTAGTTTGTGAGAGAAAGGCAGCAGGATTAAGTTTTCTCCATATAGCAGCTTCCAAATAACTTAGCAGTAAAGCTTCCATGATCAGTAGGTATTTTGGTACAAGATTATACAGATAATAATTTAATGTATTTGCGAAGTATTGGTATGAACAAGCTTTATCTAGATTCTGTAACAAAATTGTTCTCAGCACCTCATCAGAAGCAATGACTAAATAGCATATAAAACCAATGGTCTTAGGGTGAAAACAATGCTATTAAGATTATTGCATCTTTAATATTAAAAAAAGGTTGCTATGATTAAGATAGGCTTGAGAAGAATAGAATCCTAAATGTCCTCTTCTTATCTTTGAAAAGAATCGAAGAAATAATGAGTTTGTGCAGGTCACTTTTACAATTATCATTGCTCCATATGTTATATACTTGAACTTGCTCTTTGAAAATAAGTACCAGAACTAATCACAGATTCAAATCTGATTTAAGATTCAAAAAACATCATATTCCTCAATTGAAAAGGTTGCAGATAAGGTCTAATCTACAGTTTGCAGCAGAATGGAATGGTAGAGTGACAGAGGAGATTGTACTACCTCTGAAGAGCATGTAAATACATGATGTTAGTTTTAAAAGCTACCCAATATAACAACCAAATATATCCTGCAAGTAGGAAAACATTATACCAAAGATTTTTTTCTCAACTTGCTTTTTTATTTCTTTGCTTTTATCTCTAGTGCTTCCCACACCTGGGTAAATTTCCCAAAATTGGATAGAAGTCTCTCTTCTGATAGAAGCATGCAAACCCATTACACATCACAACATTTAAATTGATTTAAAGATTGCCCTGTATACTAAAATATATTCAAAAATCTCCCAAAATAATCCTCCTATTAAGACAAACATCATTGAAACTACCAATGGCAGTTGGCTGAAAAGACAGGTATCCTTCAGTGATATTGTTTTTATAACAGTAGACCTTGAATTATGACCATTTATTCAGTGTCCATTCGAAATTACAAAGGGTGCTGAAGGAAGAGACCAATTATCAAACTGAGGACTGCTCATAAATGGTTTTGGGTAAGGAAAGAAAAAAAACCCAGGAAGCACTGCTGTAAAGAATTGATCTTATGATTAGTTTTTAATGTTGATAATTAAACCAGCCCAATGAGTTGATCATACCAAAATATAATCATCATTTTGTGGCATACTGGACAGACTCAAGGAACTTTGTGGTCCTGGATGACAATTCTGAGTTTCTAGTTCTGTAAGATAAGCATATTAGTTACTGCTCGGTTTAGATTCTGGCTAGAGATGATGGGGACTAGTCACAACATGCTTGGGAAGCATTAGATGATGGAAATCTTCCAATAGTAGTGAAGGTTGGCTGTTTTTGTGGGGCAGTAGGAATGTGAAAGCATGACATTGTGGTAATGAGGAAAGGGAGAAAAACATTAAAAGATGGTAATGAATGTAACCTCTGGGGGTTGGTGCAAATGTGATCAACATTTCCTTTATTCAAAATGTGTTTTTATGTTGTTTTGGCATATTCTATTTACACCTAATTTTTCTTCCAAGAAATTTCAAACAGTCTGTATAGTTCTCATCTACTCACCTCCATTTTATCCAGATAACAATTCTGTAAGGAAAAATAAGTAGTGCAATTGGCTCAAAAATATTACATGGCTGACAGAGGATTTGAACCTGGGCCTTCTCTGATAAGTTTAGCATCTTTGATGATTAGATTTCATTTGGCCAGTCATACCCCTAGCAAAGTTCTTGGTGAGGAAAACATGAAGCACAGCAAGTCCATTCTCACTGCACAAAGCAAAACAGTGGTGTCCTTCCTGCGATTATCATCTACCTGTCTTTTCAAATGTATTGATACAGTTTTTCTGGAAACTCAAAGTGTGCATGGGCATGGCTGTGTCATCCTCTCAACAATAAACCTTGAAACAGTTGACCTGAGTGATCATTGTGGGCTTATTATGGACTAGTCTCCTCAGTCCCAGTCTGACAATTTAACCACAGCATCATGCGTTATGGGCTTTGTGTATACATTTTTGCTAGGTGAAAATATTTCTAGTTTATTACAGTACATCCTACTTTTTCTCCAGGAACCTAGGGAGCCTAGCACTCCTTTCTCCAATTCCTATCAGTATGAGAGGTAGGTTGTGCTGCGAGAGAGTGACTGACCCAAACTAAGTACTGTATTGCCTTCTGGGTAGACATTTTCAGTTGTCTTTTGTTTTGAAGATGTGGGTTGACTCCTGAGGCTTTTAGGCTTCCCGAGATTTCCTTTGCAATAGGAAGTTGGTGTGAAAAGGACTGTACAAATCCCCCTGTCCACTCCCTGTTTCTGGAGTACTGCTGTCCTGTATTGGGGGGGGGGGACAGGGAATATAACACTAATGTACTATGTAAGGCTCAGCCTTCACAGCCATCAGCACAAGAGAAGCTGCCAACTCATTCCTCTCTTGATATACTTCGGACACGCTGTACCTTTATATTTGTAATGTATACACACACACACACACACACACACACACACACACACAGATTTTTACCCTTTCTTGCTTTCATTACTAAGGAGTGAATGTTTCAATTTGCAACTGGTTGCTACATTTCCCCAAGGATGCAATCAGTGAGTAATACTAATTAGAAATTATCCATAAAAATAGAACAAGACTGACCTTATGTAGCCCGAATTCTGACTTTTCAGACAGGCTAATGATTCTCAGATCTTACTGCACTGTACTGACTTTATCAGCAGTTTAACTAGCAAATACATCTCTGAACAGACTTTACTTGATTCCAAAGACAGCCTGGATTTATCACACCGTTCATCACCCATTGTCTTTTAAAGAAATGTGACCCTTAAATGGTTGATTTCAGCACAAGTTGAATCCTATGTGTTCTTAGCGATGACTCTCCTGTTACAAAGATTTACAGGGTCATTGCAATGTTAAGTACAAATTGTGCTACTGCTCAAGTTTAGAAATGTGACATGTTTAAAACTTATTTATAGGTTAAATTAACTTCACACAACTGGGTTGGACTGTTTTCACAGTTCTTCAATCCCCACAGAAGTTTATAATACTTAATCTTAAACTGACCAGAGAGTGATCTAACCATGAAAACATAGCTACAGGGCATTTTTCTACATTTAAGTCTTTTCAGTTCTAAATTTAATGTGTGTCTCACATGGCACAAGATATCAATTTGGATAGGTCCCCAGCTTATATAATTCCATTCTTGATGGGCATCCTCAGCATGGATATAACGATGTCCAATGTCAAGAACTAAGGTACTGTTTTAAGTATTCAGTCCAGCTAGGTCAGGAAGAAAAACCATTACATAGCAGTAGTGATAGTATTATAATAATATCTTTTGGAATCCAACAAATCACATAATAGCAGCATAAACTTGTTATCAACTTCAGATGGAGATTCTTATCAATTACTACAGACCATAGCCACACTAGTATCTTGCTTTCCAGCAATAGCCTTCTGCATCACAGAGGAACCAAGAACCTATGTGGGAGGAATCCATGGGAGATTTATTTCCCATTCCTTGCCCCTGCTGCCACTTCACATAATACAGATTAAATGTTTAATCAACAATAGACTCACAATTGCAAAATAGAGACAAAACTATAGGGTCTGCCTTCCTTTGAGAGGAAATTAGTTATCATAAATTCCCCATTGTTTAACATTTTGTTATGGATATATTCCAGAAGATAAAGGGTACTACAAACTGTCACATAGTGACAGAAGATAGTTTGAGGCACTATTCAATGAATAAACAACCTGTCCTCAAAGTTATGACTGCTTTCTCCCACATGTACTGTGGTGATGTGATTACATTTCAGGTGCATGACAATCAACTTGCATTTGCAATAGACTGCAGTAGGCCAATCATAATGTTTGGAGAGGGTTTTTTTTGTCAGTTTCCAGCAAAAAAACTTATTTGGAATAATGGATTGTAAACATGGTCATAAAATCGAGTCTGTCATGTTGTGCCATGACTTTTGATTGCAACCACTTTTGACTGCAATTCCAAACTCCATTGTAATTGTAAATCAAGGACTATCCATACGAGAAAATTATTGCTGGTGATACCTGTCTGTATTTGTAAGAGTTCAAAAAATGAGAATGCCAAGTATATTTTTTCAAGTCAATTATAATGTAACATCTGTAGGTTTTCTTAGTAATAATAGAATTAGTGATACATCATGATATTGTGACAGAGGTTCACAGTAGGTTTGGAAACTATAGTCCAAGAATGCTCATTGATGTTTCTTCATTAAGTTGGAAGTAAATTTTCAATGGGTTCTGCATGACTTTTTAAAGTAAACTAAAAAGTTTATTTTTTAAAGTAAATTTTAAAAATATGTACTTTTTAACACTTTTATTAGTAACAGGCAATGAAATACCATACATTTGAATGTAGCGTGAATCTGGTATGGATCTTTCTTAAAACAGAAAGAAAATTAAAAGAAACTGTATAGGAAACAACAAAATTAATTGTTTCTAGAATAGAAATCTGGGATGAATCAAGTAAAATGAAATACATCAGAAATCAATGCATTTAGACATAAAGGAAATTGCTCCACAGGAATAGCACAGGAGCAGCTGTATATATGAATAGGATCTTTAAAAGGTGTTCAGTTACAAGTTGAATGTGAATCAACAGTGTGATGAAGCTGCAAAAAGATTAATGAGCTGTAGTTTCCAAGCCCGGAGAAATAATAATTTCATTTTATTTTATACTAGTTTAATATCTTATCTGAAATACCTAGCTTTAGATGTCATTCTTTAAAAGAAGGAAAAACAATTTCAATTGGTCCATGGAAGAGTAACCAAAATAGTCAATAGAAGGGAAATCCTATGAAGGAAAGAGAATGTTGAGCTTGAACAAGAGCAAATGAACAATGTACTGCTTAATTCCTGAAGAGATGACACATAAAATAATACAGAAACTTGGTTTTATGTTTATTATTTAATTATGAAATTTATTTTCTGCCCATCTCGTATCCAACAATTCTGGATAGCTTATGTTTACCCTGAAGCCAAGGCTTCTTTTATTGGGCAGGAATAAGATACCTTTACAATTGGGCAGAAAACATATTTGTTTTATGATGGTTCCTTCATGATGTTCTGGTTGCCAACAGGGAACATTTAAAACCCCAGTTTTGACCTATAAAGTGCTACATGGCTTGGCAACTATGTACTTAAATATGTATGTTTCAAATGGACTCTTTCTGTCCAGTACACATATTTCAACACTGACCTCCTCTTCAAGAGATCTGGGAAGAAGAAATCCTTCTATGTAACTACAGTGATTCTCTTAAGTGGTTCTCTGGTCTTCCACCAGAGCTCCAAATGGCAATGTTAGGAAGATAGAGTTCATTAAAAGGATTGAGAAAGACTGGAAAGAATAATTACCTTAACAAAAATAATTGCAACAATGTGCTGGAGTGTGAGTTTCCATTCAGCATGAATTTATATGGTTATGTATTTTTGACTATTTCTGTAAAATCTAGTAAGTAAATGCATCAAGAATGTATAGCCAACTTCTCGTGTAAAACTATTTTACTCATCTAAGCTTCAAATAAAAGAAGCCATTCACCGCATTTTAAGAATGCATGTTTATAGCTGTTGCTCCACTACACTGGGCACAATTAAATTAACAGGTTTTTAATCTCTAGTTATAATAAGATCTGTTTTGATGGGCTTTTAAACCCACACAAAATTTCAATGATGCCAACAGGTTTAACAAGTTGCTGAAGGTCCTCTTTCAGGAAGAGCCATAATAGGTAAATTTAGGGTATGTGGATGGGGGAAGATAAGAGTGACAGTATTAGGAACACAAGTTTGCATATATTAAACAAGCATACCATCTGGAGGCTTTATATAGTATTTTAGGGTTTAATATGATTGAGTTGGCCTTTACATTTTTTAATATGTGAATAAATTTAGGCTTGTTGCACTAAATGTCTAACAACACTTTCCTGCCCTTCTTCTCATCAGTATTGATATATGTACAAATGTATGCCAATGTGATAAAGGAAATGACAGAAATTGGAAGTCAGGAACTGTGACTGGTAGATCAGCTAGGAAATTCTCCAATTCCTGAATATGCTTAACTGATTTTAGCAATAGCAAAATGAATATACCAGTAGTAATGTGGAGAAGCTAAGGCTGTCCCGATTTTGCTGAATCTCTGATCTCATTTTTTCTCACCATGCTAGTCAAATTTCTGAAAACTGAATTTTAATGACATCTGTGGGCTCTCTGCTTCAAACTATAAATTTAAGTTTGAAATAATTATCTAAATCAAGGTTAGATATTTTGGCTCCTTTTGAAAGTGCTGGACATCAATTCTGTTAACCCTCGCTGGCATAACAATAGCAGAGAGTGTGGGAGGAGCCCAAGAAGAAGTAATATTCATTCAATATGGGCAATATAAATAAATGTAGCTCCTCCATAACAGACAAAGAAGAGAACAAGAAAGAAAGCAACATTGTCATTCCATGCATTGCAGGAATATCTGAAAAGCTCAAGAGATTTTTTAACCAACACAACATATATGCACTTTTTAAACCCAAGAATACACTGAGGTGGAAGCTTGTCCACCCCCAGGATAAACACCCAGACACAAACTGAGCAATGTGATATATGCAGTACAATGAGTGAGACATGCAGATCTGTACATGGGAGAAACAAAATAACCACTTCACAAATGCATGGCACAACATAGTAGAATAGATCCATCAGGATTCAGCAGTTCAATTGCATTTGAAAGACAAATACCACTCTTTTGAAGACAGAAAAGTCTTCAAAAGTCCACATTCTAGAAAGAGAAGACCACTTGCTTAAAAGAGGAGTCAAAGAGTGTTAAATTGCGTGGGAAAGAAAACGGAGACACCAAACCTTTGCAGACTTCTTTATTCACTCCTCTGATTCCAACTGGCGGGCTGCTGGCAGGATGCCCCATTTTAAGCAGGGGGCCTCCGGCAACCCGCAGAACAAAGGTGTCCAGCGCAGCTGGCATGGACCAGGTAGAAAACCCTGTCTGTGCCTGAGCAGACATAACACCTTTCCCCACCTGGTAAGTGTCCATCTTCACTGCATGCACTGGCATGCATATTCTGTGGCAGGAGCCTCTGGCCTCCATGGTCTCCTGGCCCCAGGTAGGGAACTGGTTATTCTATTTGCCGGTCGTGTTGTCATTGTGTTCCCTCCTCCTTGGCTGTCTCTGTGGGCACTCGGTTTGACCCAGTCTGAGTCTTCCTCCCTCTAGTCTGGTTCTTCCTCTGGGCTACCGGTCAGGTTTTGTTGCTCCTCTGGCTGTCTGTCCCTTAGCTTGTCCACATGTCTTTTCCATTCTCTGCCATCGCGCAGGAGAACGGAGTAAGACCGGGGTCCGGTGACTCTGGTGATTGTCCCGGGCACCCACTTTGGTAGGCCTGAGTAATTTCTTGCATAGACCTCCCTCCCACTTGAAATGTCTTTACTTTTGGGGGTTGTCAATCTCCTGGTTATTCCACTGGTCTGGGTGTATGCAGTTGAGGGTTATCCTGAATTTTCAGCCCATTAAGGCTTAGGCCGGGCTTTGTTTTGTCATTGCATTGGGTGTGACATGTTGGGATGTTAGATTAGTTTATGTTGCTTTGTAAGACACCATTTCCCATGTGTCCAAGGGCCTCTTTGGTTGAGCAGATGGCGCGTTCGGACATTCCATTCCCTGCCAGATGAAATGGGGCTGAGATGGCATGCCTGATGCCCTGGCTGGTTAGGTAGTCTTTAAATTTTGTTGCTGTGAACTGTGGCCTGTTGTCTGACACCACGACATCTGGCAATCCATGCATGATGAACAGTTCTTGTAAAGTTTGGATGACTTCATCAGTTGTGGTTGAGCGCATTGGTCCATCTCGAGTACACATTGATTATAATGAACATCATTTGGTCCTGGATTGGGCCTGCAAAGTCCATGTGGATGCAGGACCAGGGTTTTCTCGGCTCGTCCCATTTGACTGGTGTTGCGGCTGGGGGCGCCACTCTGGTCTTTTGGCATGAGTGGCATTGTTTAATTTTTCTTTCTATGTCAGAGTCCATATCTGGCCACCAGACATAGCTCCTTGCTAGGCCTTCATGCGGACTATGCCAGGGTGGCCTTTGTGGAATGTGTTCAGTATGTGTTTCTGGAGTGTCGTGGGGATGACAACTCTGTTTCCCCACAGTTTCCATGCTGGCTTGACAGCTCATGCTGCCAGTTTTCATACTTTTTAAATTCCGTGCCTTGCGGCTGTGCCAGCCAACCCATTGTGATCCAATTGCACATGCGCACCAGCATTCTGTCTTTCACGGTTTCCTTTGCTATTTGTTCGGCAGCTATGGGGGTTTCAGGCATGGTCTCTATGTGGATAATTTGTGTCGCCGGTGCTGGGTCTTTGATATTTTTGTTGCCTATGTCTTTGCCCGGTCTGTGGTAGAGTGTGTAATTGTATGCCATGAAGAACTCAGTCCAGCGGGTCATTTGGGGGGAAAGTATTTGTGGTGTTTGCTTGTCCCTGGTGAGGAGCCCTATGGTCGGTGATGACCTGGAACTTGCACCCATAGAGGTATTCATGAAACCTCTTTACTCCAGCCACTGCTGCCAGTGCTTCCTTATCTAGCTGGCTGTAGTTCCTTTCTGCGGTGGACATCGTGCACGAGAAGAAGGTGATGGGGGCTTCACTTCCATCAGGTAGTTGGTGGCTGAGGACTGCCCCAACTTCAAATGGGTAAGCGTCACATGTTAAAATTAGTGGCATCTTTTTGTTGTATTGTATCAAAATGCTTTGTGATGAGATGACGTTTTTTACTGTCCAGAAGGTTTGTTCTTCCGTTTGTCCCCACTTCCATTTAGCCATTTTGTCCAGTAGCCAGTGAAGAGGTTT
>JANHFJ010003199.1:107919-123692 GCA_032468195.1 Cerberus rynchops
AAATGGAATGTTCTTAAAAATTTTGGAATATCCAAACCATTCTGCCCATTCTTGAACTGGTATGCCATTTTTCGGAGTTAATCCTCCAAATAGCAGTTTCTGTTATTCTAGGGGTATTCTGGTTCTATTACAGTTATTTCATCCAAAATGTTACAAACCACTTTTAAGTTCTAGAAAATGGGAGACCATATACAAAATGGCTAAGAGTAGCATGATAGAGAGAGCACTGTGGATTTTTCCAGAATATACTATTATATGATAATCTTGACTACATCCAGTGTTCTCATAAGTAGTTACAAAGAAACTTTTAGAAAGCCAACTCATTACTTAAAAAATTAATACCAAGTAAATACTGTAAATATGTTTAAATTTAGGTCTTCTAGATTTGTTAATGGAATACTGTTTTTATTTGTTTAACATTTTGGTTATGTTGCTATTTCCCAGGCAACATGGGTATGAATTTACTATTACCTTAAATAATTGTGGAAGAATAGTTAAGAACAATGGGCACACTTCGAATTTTCCTATTATATTTCCCTATAATTTGGAAATAATAAAATCTTGCTTTAATGGAGTACCCTGAAAAAGGGATTGTCCATTATTCTCAAATATCTTTAAAGAATTTATATAGTGACAAATTATTTCATCTGTGTCATATCATATATGAAATAATTTGTCACAATGATTTAATGGTATTTACATCTATTACACAATTATATAACAAATTATGTAAATTACTTAAGAAAATTACATACAAAGTCCATTAAGTCAGTCAAGGTTTTGCTGTAATTATATCAACTATATGAGGGGTATGAGGGGTCCTTGGTGCTCTCTGAGCTTGCTTTTTTCTTGTAGATGTTTCATTACCCCAACTAGGCAACATCATCAATGCTAGCATCCCTCATTTCAATTCTGAGTTACAAATATTCTCTTTTATTGATATAGTTGATAACTTTGTTGGAAAAAAACAGCTGTACATAATCTTATTACACTGGTAGTAGCTGAAGAACATTTTCAACTAAAATTGGATAATTCATCAAATTAAAAAAACCTTATATATATGCTGTTTAGGAGCGTTTTAGACCTATGACTCTTTAAAGTCTTAAAATAGTGTAGAAGAGTACCATATTATCACAAAAACATTAAGCTTTATATCTGAACATATGAGATGTACCAAAATAATGAAAGCACATTTAAAATACACAATGATGCTTCATTACACACACACACACACAACTGTTGATTTGTCTACTTTACAAAAATAGTGTTTTCCAATTAGGCACTTTTTCAATACCTCAATACTATTAACGGAAAGCAAATGACAGTCTCAATTTGAATAATTAGAGTGTATTTATATTTATACTTACTCTCCAAAGATAATCTAGTCCTATTAACTCCAAGTCATCCATCATATAGGCTCGTCTCTTTGCCACTAGCTTCCCTTCCCGACAGTTCACAGCTTTGAAGAAACGTTCAAAACATTTCATTCCATTTTCTGTTAAGAGTGAAGGGTCCAATTGAAGAACATTGTTTTCAAAAAAGTCTTTATTAATGTCAGGGTCTAAGTCCGGTTCATCTCCCATTAGTTTAGAATACCATTTAAAACAGGCTTCACGATCACACAGGTAGACTGCATTTTCAGCTAAACATTTCCATATTTGTTTTGCCTGAGGAGCACAGAGCCATAATTGACCATCCTTCAGTAAAAATCTTGCAGAAAACAAAGGAACAAATCATTAGAAATATGTATTAATCCAATGAATGCTTTAAAAATAAAGTTTACCATGTATACCTAAATTGTAAAAACTTGAAATTTCCAAATGAGAAAAAAAGATAATTTAGCACTATTACATAATTGCACATTACATACTTTCACATTACTATTCTTAATGTATATTCATAAAAGGAAGTTACTGTATTTAATATTCTTTGACTACTATAAAAGGGAATAAATACAAGAAAATCTAGACAGGCACATAAACTGCATTTCTGTGATCTTCATTTAAAATATTTCCTTCCAAATCTTGACAGACTAAGTTCCTCTTTTATATTTACTAATCCCTTATCCTTAAAACTAGCTATTCAAATGTGTTTTCATCGATCAAGAGATATTAAGATCCATTTATTCAAAAAGGAACCCTACTTCCTTTTCCATCCTTCTGGAGAAGCTTTGCTATGAAGTAACTGTTCTAACTGCAAAACTGTAGTGAAAACAATGTACTTGAAATGGGTCTGTCTGAAAGAGGTTACAGATAATCATATCAATATTTAATTAAATGAATGGGAATTAGGTTGACAGGATCAAAATTAAGATGTAAGAATTCTAATTTCTTGCTAAGGATATTTCTGTAATAATCTCTACAAATTAGGATAAGATTATGCTACATATATTGCAATAAGGATATACAGCTCTTTATCTAAGTAAACAAATATATTTTCTCTGCTTAAGGAACATTTTTTACTCTGCCCCCTCCACCACAAAACATAAACTGTGCTTAACCAACCGTAAAAAGTTCAACCGCTCTTGGACTTCTTGTACATGACTGTATCTACTTCCTGGTCTTACAGTTTGTGGATCATATTCCCCATGCTCTGCAAATTTTTAAGAAGCAGATGTTATGATTTTATATATGTTTAATCATCAATAAGCCGCAATGCATCCAAGGAAATCCAATTGCCAACATTTTAGTATTGTTGAACAATTTATGTTTTAGATATGCAACAACCGAGACAGCTGTACCGATGTCCTTTATGATTCTTTTATATCTTATTCAAAAATTATTTGCCAAAATTTATTAACATACAATTTAAAAATGCTCCATAAACGATATAAAAGTAGACTGTGAAAAATATTTTACTTTTGCAAAACAAATCAATGTCCTGCACACTTTTTGTTTAAAAATGAATTTTACATGTTCCTCTGTAGAGTAGGTGATCTCACATTTCTCAGATTAAAATGGTAGCTAACAATGTTTAGGAGAGAAAATGCTTGCATTTTAATGAGCTAAACAACTTTAAAATTTAATTCACCTTTAGCATACTGTCGCATGCTTTCCATATATGCTGAAAGATTTTCTGCAACTAAAGTTACTAGAGCATGATTGTGCTGAAGTTGATTGATTAAGTCATGACGATAAAATACATGGGGGCTTCGCTGAGTTTGACTGCAATTAAAAACATAAAACGTATAGGTGAATATTTAATATGAATATTTTCATTCAATAATATTAACAGAAAGTAAACAGTCCAAGTGATACTACATTTTTAAACTAAAATCCTATTCAAAACTGAACAGTCATACACAAGTCAATTTAAAATTCAATATATAACAGAATAAACATCAGGAACTATTGTTTTATGTTAAAGGCATTCTCTTCATAAAATCCGTCATGAAACTATTTTCATAACTTAATGAATTGTTCAACAGCAAGTTATTCTCTATAAGCATAATACAACCACTTGAAAAATGTCTGAACCATAGTTTGCCATCTAGCAAAAATTATTAACAAATTTATAATCCAATATGAACATGACTGCTGCAGAAAAAAGATGCAACTCTAATATAGCTGATAGGTCCTTAGAACCCTAGAATCACATCACAAAAATTCAGTGACAGAATATGAACAGAGTGACTTCAATCCATTTTTAGCTGTTCAGGATAATTTTATGGGTCAAACATCTTGACCATTCCTTTCTTTTGGTAAGTACAAATGGTTCTTGCTTAATGATCACTTATTCAGTGACTGTTCAAACAAGTGCTAGTTAAGTACCATGATGTAAGTCCTTGTACTTACAATATCACAATATTGAATAATACACAATATTGTATGATTGTCATTTGTCACCTTCTTTGCTGGCTTCCAACAAAGTCAATGGGGAAGCCAGGAAGAGGTCCTGAATAGCGACCATATGACATTTCATTTGATAACTGCACGGGCTTCGCTTAATGGAAACCAGAAATGCCAAAATTTCCATTAGTAAGTGGTTTGGTGTGACATTGCACTGTGCTGCTTAGCAATGAAAATTCCTGTTCCTTGTTAAGTGAAAACTACTATATGTTCTTTGTTCTCTGAAGGTCAAAGGACTGAATTATGACCCTAATCTTTGAAACACTGCCAAACCATGAACTGAAGGTAAATAAGTTACTTCTTAATTATTACTCTTTCTCAACTGCTCTTTTTAAAATAATTTGTTATCAAAATAACTAACATGAATATTAATGGCAACTCAGCTTCTATATTTCTTCTCTTAAACCCTACCACATCCAATTCACATCTTAATAATATCCAAAGTTTCAATGACCAATACAGAGTCTTATTTCAAATTCCTTAGACCAGAGTGGTCAACTTCAGTGGGGTTATCCATTATTGATTTGTTATTATTATTTATATTATATTACTTAAAATATTATTTTCATGCAATAAATGTTTGGGGGGATATCAATGAGCAATCTGAAAATTCATGAAGAGACTAATGAGCTGAAGAGATTGGAGACTCCTGCATTAGAATTTATTTTGCCCCTATCAATTTTCAAAGGTCACATTATTGTCATACAATCTGAAGGAGGCTAGGGTAATAATTAGATAATCCTGTGATATTTCTAAACTAATTTACTTACTGATTTATTTTATTTATAAGATTTATATGGCTGCCCATCTTAAGCAACAGTGAACAGCTCACAACATATACTTAACCTTGGCTATTTAAGTGTTGCAGGAAGGGGTTATATATACTCTACACAAATACTTATTACCACGTAACTAAACAAATACATCATCTATTCATGCATTGTACTGGATTTTATTACAATTTACTATATAATTACCTTAACTTCTCACCTTAAGTTTTGTGGCGCTTCTCCAAACAAACTACAAATTTCTCTAATTTGTTTCAAGGCTGGAATGACCCATTTGTCATTTGTGCGGAGTTCTTCTATAAAACGATCTATCCACTGTATTTTTTGTGTATCTCGATCCTTCAGGAAAAGAAAAGGACGCATAAACATGAAGGAAAGAACATAAAGATAGGACAAAGATGAACTATAAAAATTACAATCATCCTGGGCAAAAGCAGATAAAACCTACTCCTAAATAATACATGCCAACTATAACATCAAGTTGCTTCCTTATCCCGCTTATACGTGGAAAGCTTAAGTTTTATCAGAATCTGGGCCAGCTATTATTTCTATCCCAAAGGAGCAAAACTGAAATTTTATAACAATGTACCGTTTATTTATGTAATATAGCCCTCCAACTCATATACATGAATCTGGTTGAATAGCAATTAAAACAAAATAAAAACAGAATAAAATGCAACCAATAATTAAAAATGCAAATAACTTGTGCAAGCCATCATGCCTCTGCAAGTAAAACTGGATCACTCTCAGAACTCAATCCCAATTCTGTCTGCAAATCTGGACTGCTATGGAGCATCATATAGAAGGATGTATTTCCCATAATCAACACCAGTTTAAGAAGACTGGCAAGCTCAAAGCTAGGTTGCTTCTGAAACTATAGCACTCCAAAAGATTAAATCATAATTGTATTAGATTCCTGATTGAACAGCAATCTTCCACTACACAAACACAAAGGGAGGAATAGAAAAACAGCCATTAGCTACAAAGAGCCACCTTATGCTCTTTTATACCTCATATTTCCCACACTAATTGATGTTACATCCCTTGCAAAAATTGTTCTTATAATCACAGGGCCTGCAAGGAAGGGAATGAGGAAAGGGCAGAGGTTTCTGAATATTCTCTAAAATCAGCATGTGTCATTGCCTGTTTCTATTGGTCTCATATTCTTCCTTGCTCCCAGATCCATCCTTTCCAATACTCTCATGTATTATTTTCCCCTCTACCTGCCAATTTTGCAGAGCAATCTAGCACACTGTATATACGCCCTCCATATAAACTGGTGCCCTCTTTATAGCCACTTGTTTACAGCTCAGAGACATTCTAGCTTCTGGAGCCTGCCTGCCTGCTAGTGGGAGGGGTACACACAAACACATGTGTTATCTGCAGACTCCAGCAGTTTACTTCTATCAATCCACACAACCAAGCTGCCAAAGGGTCCCTGGAAGCTTTAACCCTAATGTGCAGGATAGAACAGTGACTCAAAAACCTATGAAGTAATAATAGTCCAGGGTTTAATGGTGGGGGAGGGGTGGAGAGAAGGTAAGAGCCCTGGATACTAACCACACAGAGGATATTCATAGAAGAAATGTCAGAATACCATGTCTCCCCGAAAAGAAAACTCGGTCTTATATTTTTTGCATTGCAAAACAAGCTCTAGGGCTTATTTTTGGGGAAACACGGTATCAGGGTAATCAGGCCCAGCTGGGCTCCCTGCCCTCCCCCCGCCCAGCACATGTAGGGACCAATGCTATCCAGCAGCAGCTGCAGCCTGCGCAACACAAGTGAGTTGATTCCCTGTCCAAGCAGCAGACTGAGGCAGAGGTGCCTCAGGAAAAGGCAGGCAACCTGGATGCGCTGCATAAGCCATGGGAAAGCACAATCAGTGGGCTGGAGCGGGTGGGCACAGGCAGCTTATTTTTGTAAAGCAGCACTGGCAGCAGACAGAGGCAGAGGTGTAGGGCAAAAGGCAGGCGACCCGACGCACAGCGCGGGCCGCAGGCAAGCTGAGAGATGTGGTCCATCAACTCTCAGCTTTCCTGCAGCCCATGGACAGATCACCTGCCTCCCCCCATGCCTCTGCTGCTACCACATGAAGACGAGCCTCCCCTCCCCGCCTACCACTCTGGCCCAACTCTTGGCTTTCCTACGGCCTGCATGGTGTGTTTGGATCATGTGCCTCTGCCTCCACCTGCTGCTTGGACAGCTAATCAACTCAACCTGCTCTGTGTGCTGCGTCTGCTGCCATAACCGTTGGACAGTGTGAACTTGCCACCTCCTTGCTGGTCATACCCAACTCCCCCCTTCACTAAGGCTTATTATTTTGTGTAGGGTTTATATTAGGCATACACTTAAAAAAAATCAGGCTAGGGCTTATTTTTGAGATAAATCTTATTTTGGGAGAAACATGGTAGGTAGTGGTTTTTTAAAAATTAAATATAGGAAGAGCAAAAATTTCAATGTCTATATAAACAGTGTGTTGTCTGAGTATAGTTATTTTGAGTAATAGTCATCATAATAAAAATAGCAATCATAATATTAGTAATCATCATATAGTGACAATGATGTCTCATCATAACATTAATAATAAACAGTGACAATAGTGCTTGCTTATTCATATGGTGCTTACTTATTCATATGGTAAACCATTTTTACAAAATTAGTCATTCTCTTGTATTTTTTAAAATCTAAATTCTGTTTCTGCTTGTTAACCACTGATAGAATGAATCGCAGATTAAGAAATATTGTGTCTTCCTTGTCTTTAAGTATTAATCTGTCCATTTCTGCACATTCTAGTATATTTATTACATTCTCTTCTGTAGGGATCTCTATGCTCTTCCACTGTTATGCAAGTACAATTCCAGCTGCTGGTAACACATGTAGTATTAAATACATGTTCCTTGTATTATATTTTTCTACTGACCACTTAGGTATGATGCAGAGGTGAAATTCAGCAGGTTCTAGCAGGTTCGCTAGAACTGGTAATAAATTTTCTAAGCAATTCAGAGAACCGGTTGTTAGAAGAAATCTCCTTTTGTTTTTTTCCACTTTATAGGGTTAATCCTGTACAGAAGGCATAAAAAAGCCTTCTGGTGTTGTTTCTAGCATAATCTTTATTGTCCTGCTTACAGAAACTGCCCACCCAGTCACATGACCCCACCAATACCCAACAAGAATATTTCTGGTTTTAACTCTATGTGTTCCTTTATTATTTTTTCTATACAAATGTGAATTTTTGTCCAATATATTTTGGCCTTTGGGCACCTCTACCACATGTGCTAATACGAGCCCGGTGTCTGGTTACATTTCCAGCACTTTGCAGACATATCCTTAAACATCTTAGCTAGTCTTGCTGTAGGAAAGTGCCATCTCTAAAACATTTTATATAAATTTTCTTTATATGTAGTGGACATTATTAATTTATAATTCCTCTCTCACAACGTTTGCTTTTTAACTAATTCTACTGAGTAACCAAAGTTTTTAGCCCATACTATTATAGTTTCCTTTACTTGTTCTTTTTCCATTCTAATGCTCAGTAGATAAAATTTTAAATTAATTTTTCATCTGCTCCTGTTAGAATCTGATCTAATTCTGTTAGTTCTTTATAAAAAAAGTATGTTTTAACATCTTTCTCATATCTTGATTGCATTTGTACATGCCACCACTCCATTTGTACATGCCACCACTGCTAAATCAGTCCCTTGACTATTCAATCCCTGTTTAGTTTTTTAAGCTCCCCTTTCTCATTCAGAATGTCTTTACATCTTGTGATTTGTTTTCCATGTTAACCACATTCGGATGTATCAATGCCAATGCCTCCACTGTGGACAGCCAGACTGATATTTTCAAGTCTTTTTCTCTAATAATGCATTTCTGATATAATGTCCTTGGAAGTATGTATGTATTTTATTTTTCCCATACCATAGGAAGGTATGCCACCCCAGTTGCAAGTCATGTCCCTCCAAAATTAATAGTCGTCCATGGCTCAGATTTATCCATTCTTTCATGGTAGCTAGTGTTTATTGGGCTGCTCCGCTGCATGTTGAAGTGGAATTATTAATGGATGATTGCACTGGACCCAGGTAGAGCCCTTTGCTCTCAAGCTCCACATCCTCTCTAATATTGGGATGAACAATCTGCAAGCACTTTACAGGTATTGGTAATATGCAGTGGTAAAACCAGAGCTACTTTCTGCTGAAAATGGTAAAGCAACTCTTCCTTCCTGGCTGACCTAAATAACTGTCTATTTGCTACTCTCCATACATGTACAGTGAGGAGAGAGTACATATACTTGTCAGTGTTCCTGGATACCCAGCTTGTGCACACAATGCCAGAATCCTATGATTGGGACCAAGTTGTCCTAATGTTCCAGTTTTGTTTGTGAAGCACTCACGAAGTACAAACCTCCCTTGGATTACTCATCACCAATTTTAAAATTCCTGTTTTAGAGGATTGTGAAAAAAACCAACATAATTTTTAATGAAATATT
The DNA here is from genome assembly GCA_032468195.1 of Cerberus rynchops. NCBI lineage: Eukaryota > Metazoa > Chordata > Lepidosauria > Squamata > Homalopsidae > Cerberus > Cerberus rynchops. The sequence continues at coordinate 117,042 of JANHFJ010003199.1, forward strand.
AGCAAGTTCATTTTAATGGCTAACAATTCATCCTTACCTGTGAACAACTGTAATCTAAAATTTTAATGTGGGCACTGAGAGCCTGATCCATGATATCAACTGGAACATCATCACTATGTGCTAAATTCCATAGAAGATTTAGTACTTTGTGTGCCATCACACCATCTTTATCATCTTCTGCAAGACGTCGGATTAGTTCAAGTAGCTTTTCACGTTGTTTTTTACTTGCATTTGTCCAACTTGCCTAAAAACCAAAGGGAAATCAATAGAAATTAAAAATATAGTCCTATAATAGTAAGAAAACTTTAAGAAACTGTAATATTAATACAAATTAACATTTAGAATTTACGTAACTATTTTAAATCACACACACACACATGCACACACACATTTTCTTCAGCCATACTGAGCAATTAATAGTAAGAAGTAAGCTATTTTAAAATATTTTTCAAATATTACATTTGAGTGAAAGCCTTTTTTCCTGCTCTTCGAAATCAAAGCAAATTCATGGTCTTACAAATAGAATTCCAATTTTTAGTATTTTAATGTATTTTCCAATAACAATCAAATTTAATGCAAGTTATTAGTGAAATATCTGGCTGCACAATTATTTTTACAACTCTTCAAGAAATTGCAAAAAAACCTCACTGTTTTTTTTACCCATTAAGAATTCAACAAATCTAAACTTACAGGAAAATAAAGTATTTTTTAAAAGACAGTTGGATTCCAGTGTGATTTCTTCATAAGACAACTGTAAATTGTCTGATTCTACTATATTATTTGAAAAGGAATGTCAATATATCTCTTATACCTGTAGTAAACTATCAATGAAATATAATTGCTACATTTTAATTTACAATTTCAAATAATATAAACAACAAAGGGGAATTGACTCAGGGTAAAATAAATTTCAGGAAGCTGAATCTGAATTTATTTACTATATTAAACTTAACAGAATAATAGAGTTGAAAGGGACCTTGGCGATATTCTAGTCCAACCTCCTGCTCAGACAGGAAACCCTGTACCATTTCAGACAATGGTTGTCCAATCTCTTTTTAAAAGCCTCTAGTACTGAGGCACCCACAACTTCTGGAGGCAAGTCGTTCCACTGATTAATTGTTCTAACTTTCAAGAAATTTCTCCTTAGTTGAATCAACCTAGGTTGATTCTCTCAATTAATTTCCTTCCAGAGCTTCTTGTCATGGCTTCAGGGTATTTGGAAAACACCTTCCTCTCTGTGGCAGCCCCTCAGATATTGGAACATTGCTATTGTGTCACCCCTAGTCCCTCTTTTCATTAAATTAATCACACTCAATTCCAGCGAATTTTCTTTATGTGTTAGCTTCCAGTTCCCCGATGATCTTGGTTGCTCTACTCTGTATTCTTTCTAGAGTCTCAACATCTTTTTATACATCATGGTGACCAAAATTGGATGCAGTATTCCAAGTGTGGTCTTATCAAGGCATTATAAAGTGGTACTAACACTTTACATGATCTGGATTCTATCCCTATGTTAAAGCAGCCTAGAACTGCATTGGGTTTTTTGGCAACTGCAGCACATTGTTAGCTTATATTTAAGTAGATGTCCACTAGGGCTCCAAGATCCCTCTTCCAGTTACTACTATTGAGCCAGGTACCACTTATTCTATTCTACTGAGCAAGGTGTGGTACTATTAACATCAATATAAATTGAAATTTGATTACATTCTAAGGAGTTGAATGAATAGCAAATTAATAGACTAATTACCTTAAAGCAATCAAACAAATGGTCAAGCTGTTCAGGAGAGAAATCCCAGGCCAATTTTGCAAGAAGATCGTGTACATTTTTCACAATGGCTTCATGTTTTCCTGCCTTGAAAAGCATTATTATTAATGCTGTTTTTATGTTATTTATAGAAAAAGATACAACATGTCGCAACATTATTATCACAAAGTACCATTTTAAAATAAACTGGTTAAAATTCAAGGATTGGTATGGTAATTTATGATGTACCTGCTCCTTTACAAAGCTACAAAATAAATGACGGGTGGTGGGGTGAGGAACAGGAGAATGTTTAATAATACATGGTTCCTTCTACTATATGTATCTCAGTTTGAACAAAACAGCAACAAGCAACCTGAAGAATTGCAAGCTACACCTAATTTCTGGGAGAAAGCTAGATCATGAAATGTGATGATATAAAACTAATACTGCTTCATTACATAACATCAGGGAGATGCTTCAGTTTTCCCTAGAAAGTACTTTGGAAGCTGTTTAGGACAAAATGTGAGAACTGCTTCAAGCTTCATGAGACCTTTGGTTGAGAATGATAAATGGGTGAAGGTTATTAGAACAGATGTAGGTAGTCCTTGACTTACGACTACAACTGAGTCTAAAATTTATGTTGTTAAGTAAGACAGTTGTTAAGCGAGTTTTTCCCCATCTCATGACCTTTTTTGCCAGTTGTTAAGTGAATCACTGAAGTTGTTAAATTAATCTGGCTTCCTCATTGATTCTGCTTATCAAAAGGTGATCACATGATCTTGGGACACAGCAACAGTCATAAGTATGAACCAGTTGCCAAGCATTTGAATTTTGATCACATGATCATGGGATTGCTAGAAAGGTTGCAAGTGTGATAAATGATCATGTCCCTTTTTTCAGTGCTGTTGTAATTTTAAATGGTCATTAAATGAACTGTTGTAAGTCGAGGACTACCTCTATACTTTATGAATAAATGCAAAGAAAAGTGAATGAGATCAGAAAAGATTGGGAAAAGTTTAAATAGAATCTGTAAGCATGTTTAGATGTTCATGAAGAAGCTAAAAGGTATAATTAGAATAAGCGGAGTGAGAAAGATTAATATTTGGATAATGAATTACTGGATGGACATAAATTAATGAAAGTGAAAGAAGAGTTTTTAATAACAAGACTGCAATGTTTAAGATCAGAGTAGGGGAGTGCAAGATACAAAGTATTTATTTTACTTCAAATTTTTATGAACAGGTTCAAAGCAATCCCATTTCAGTAAAACAAAACATTTAGGCTAAAACAAAATATGGAGGGATCTCAGGGTGATTTTTTTATGGAATGAATAAAGAAAGACTGCTTCCTGCCTTCCCCTCAGTAGCACCTAGAACTTCAAATCCAACTTGCCTCATCAATCCCTAATTTTGCCAGAATTCCTTCCCCTCAGATATTGTGCATTGACTGCCCTATATACCACTATATACCAGTTCTCTAGTGTAATTGTTCTAACAATAAGAAACATAAGCACAGCATCTTCCACAGCCTCTTCTGTCCCTGATCTTCTCAGAGCTTGCCCTCCTAAACAAATGGTTGTAAATTAAGGGATATCTGTATTGAACAATTTGAACTAGAACTACTAAATATACTCAGTTTATTTGAAAGTTGAAAAGAGTTAATTTTTTTGCACCCTTATAAAGGGATAGGACAATGTTTCAGAGACGAAAGAATTAAATGTTTAATATTGTAGTACAACAGATAGACAAACATGGCCACACAAAACAGAGATGGTCTCACTCAAGATAATAGCATTTAACTCTTACCTGGGCAGCCCAAATGTTGTCAAGGTCTTGCAAAGTTAAGGCCTTTTCTTTGATAACAAAACGAAGAATTTTCTCTAACTTTTCTACATACTGAGGTTGATGTAGACTATCTCTCAACACAATTGATAAAATGTTGTTTTGCTGGATCCATTCCTAAGCAGAATATGAATGTATTGGATACAATTAAAACATATATGTATTTCCCTTTATTTTATTTTATATGAGTGAAGCAATGTATTATAAAACTCTTGGGGATGGGAACCACAATTTGAATAAAGGAATACTAATAATATTCATCAACTTTTTCTTCCTAAACAAGCATATTCAACGAGCTGTTCCAGATTTCACAATGACTAGGCACAATATAATTTTGCTATGTAAGCATGTAGCAAGATATAATGTGAATTAGGTTAGCTCTATCATCCTTCTTGATATTCTGGAAGCTAGGGGTGGAATCCGACTGATTTTGCTACCAGTTCTGTGTGTGCATATGCGCGCTGCAGCACAGCTCTTTAAACTGCTTTTAGAGGCACCAGAGATCATCAGGAAGGCTCTGCAGATGCTCCAAACAGCTGATTCAGGTAAGTAAGAAAAAAAAAAAAAAGCTTGTATAAGGAAGGATAAGGGCATGGGTGGGTGGGGCCAATTTAAAATCTCTACTACCGGTTTGGGCGATGTGGGGAGATCCGGCTGAATTTTACCACTGCTGGAATCCCCTTGAGATCTGGTTATGTCACCAAGTCTGAGGGTCAGGGAACTGGAAGCATGTTTAGATGGCTCCATTACTGAGGTATATTCATTATCTCTCTCTCTACTTGGGTTTCTACATATTTTGCTTTTAATTAACTTAATTTTTTGATGCTGACTTTTTTATTTTTAAAAGATTACTTTTATATATTAATGTTCTTTATTTAATTATTGTATACTACTCAAGAGTCACTTCTCATGAGTTGGTGGCTATATAAATTTGATAAATAAAGTAAATAAATTGATGCATATTCTTTAAACAGTTTCCCACTAAATTAAAGCAAATAAGCTTACTGCCATTCTTTCTGCTGTAAGCCATTCCTCCTCTTCAGGATTGCCATGTCGATGGGTATAATATGACACACTAGATATCACTTTGTTAACTTCATTTAGTGCATTCATTTTTCCATTGAAAGATGAAATTTGTAATAACCTATAAAGAAATGTTAAAATAACATTTTAAGAGGAGAACAAGATAACTCGACTCTTAAAAAGTATTAGCACAACTGAACAGATCTTACCTAAGTATCATTTTCAATCTAAATATTTCTAAGTTTTTAACTGTTTCCTCTTGTCCTGGAACTCTTGAGGCTAAGTTCTTCAGAGATTTTATTATCATTGACAAAGCATCATTTTTGGCTTCATTCTTGGCTTCTTTCTTCAGTTCATCATCAGTTAAGTTCTCTAAAAACTGTGGAACCATTTCTATAATTGGAAGGAAGTATTTCTTCACTGTATGCAGTGTTAAAAACTCATAGCATTGTCCAAATGGTCTGAAAGAAAGATATCAATGTAAAGGAAAAACTAGTTTGAAGTAATAAGTTAAACAGCCATATTTATAATTCATTTTACAAAAATTAATAAAGCAAAATTTACTATGACTGATTGAAAAATAAACTATTTAAGCCCTTTTAATGGACTAACTTGCATGTATGAACTGAATTTACAACTTCAGGGTAAATCTGATTGATAACAATCTTAATACAGGCAACAACTACTGTTTGCCAACTCAAGTTTTAAAAAGTAGAACAGCAAGAAGCTCTGTACCCAATGGCAATAGGTTGGATGAAGCCTAAAAATTGAAGTTAGGAAATAGGTGGGAAGTCGTCTTTGATCTCTTCTGCAGAGATAATCCACAATATTTCTGCTAGGTAATGATGAAATGTGGAAAGAAAATAGAAAAAATAGAGGCTAAACTGAGGTAATATGTGTATAATGTATAATCTCTGGAGGAACACGTTCCATGAGGTGAAGTGGGTAGAACTCTGTGCTGGCACCATTTACTGCATCTGTGGAGCAGAGGGCTTTTAAAATGCTAGTTCTTATAATATTTAAACTAATTTTGTCCCTATCTTGTTACAAGTTTGGTGCTGATGTAAGTCACCTGCTTGGAGTTAGTGGCAATAGAACCTTTACAATAACTCAGACAGTAACTCCAAGTAATTTTGGAATGTTTGAAACAGTGAACTTCATTTTAGGATATGTCAGGGCATTGAACACTGAATGAAACCTGAAATCAGTTGGTTATAGAACATTACACAAGTTCAAATCCATGGCTATATCTAGAGTCTATTCCCAGGAAAGCATGGAAAACCTCAGCAATTTTGGAAGTCAACACAGGGCAAAAGTCACTTAAGAGTTCCTCACAGTCAGAATACTTTGAAAAAAGTGTATCAAAGTTACATGCCATTAAATTTTTAAGAATGCAAAATGAAGAACAAAGAAATGGAGAAGGAAAGCAAGGAGTGGACAAATCACAAATAGATCAATATGACAGAAAAAAATGAGTGTTATTGCTAGTACTATTATACAACACAGGGGAGAGGGTAGAATTCATATTTTCAGCTCCACTAAAGAATTTTCAGAATGCTAGAGTATATAAATTATAAATATATAAACCCATATAAATTCATTGTGATGGAATGCATACTATGGCAGAATGAAACTGAAGTTATTCTTCTGTAACATCCATCCCATCACAGTGATGAGTTTAATAAATTGACTGTCACTCTGATGTTCATTTTTGGGGAGGGGAAAAATAGAACTTTCAGCAATGATTTTAATAACACATAATTAAGAAAATGTCAATGACAAAAATTATTTTCTGTAACCAAGATAAGGTTACAAAATTTTCTATCAAAAGTATTCTATTAAGCTTACAAACTACAACCAGGAAAAAAACACCATTGATGGAAACACTCCAACCATCTCAGAATACGAAGTATGGAGAGAATTCAAGAGAGTGAACATCAGGAAAGCAGCAGGACCAGATGGCATCCCAGGTTGTATCCTAAGATCCTGTGCTGACCAACTAGCACCTGTGTTCACAGAGATATTCAACCTCTCCCTACTTCA
>JANHFJ010003202.1:135642-146872 GCA_032468195.1 Cerberus rynchops
TTCAAAACCTGAAACCTAAAACCTAGCTAACATGCATAAACCCCCCTCCATATGAAACTTCCATTTGAATCCTGACAGACTCTGCTAGCATTAATGTGACTCTTGTCCTCCCCCATGAAGACTTCTGTTATAAGCAATGAATACCAACAGCATAATATCTATTTTAATATAGAGAAAAAAGGTCTATTGACTATTAAAAATAAATCTTGAATCCTCTTGGAAAAATGTTTATTATCAGGCCAGCTCAAAGATTATTACACATATCAGGCTTTGACACTCTTTGAGTCAGATATGATGTGATCAAGAATGCTGAGTGTTAGGAATAAGGAGTAGTGTGTTAAGACTGTTGTCACAGTGAATGCACACTGGCTTGAGATTTTCAGGGATGTCCCTACCAGCTCAGATCTCTGTAATAAACTTATGAAACTGTTATTTAATATTTGTTATTCCAATATACATTACTTACACTGCATTACATTTGCCATCGAAATCTATTGACCTAGTTTGAAGTTTCCTTTTTGGAACTGGACCACAGGGTGCTTAGATCTGGTCCATGGGGCTGTCCTGAAAACAGTGAAGGATTTGCCTAAGGACTGTCCTGTGGTGCTTCTGCCAGCAAAAACAGGCTCCTGAGCTCCGTTTTCACTGGCAGAGGGTTGCGGGAGGCCATTGCAGCCAAAAACGGAGCTCGGGAACCTGTTTTCACTGGCAGACTCTTGGGCCACCACAGGGCCCCTGACATGAGTGACATTGAGCTGTCTATGCCCACCCTGTCCATGTCCACCCCAGCCCCCCAAGGTCAAACACAACCCTGATGCGGCCCTCAATGAAATCGAGTTTGACACTTCTAATCTATTTTAAGAAAGATCTTCAGGAAATTTGAACAATTATCTAATTTATAAATAGTTTCATCCTTTCTGCTCCTTGAATAGATGTTTTGATGTGACATACATTATTTTAGAGAATATAGATTTTTATAGAATCCAGAATTCTGAACAACACCAGATTAAATACATGTAATTTTATCCTGGAGCTACATTTCAGTCAATAAATTCCTAAATGTTGAAGAAGGTGGGGGTTTTTTTGTCTCCAATATTTTCTTTATATACTATGTTTATTTAAAATTGTCTGCAATTATGGAACAAAAATTGTTTTACTAAGAAAGCATTTTAATTTTAAAACATTTTTATACCAACCATAGCATTTATTTATTTTTCTACAAAACAAGTTAATTAACTGTTCTTTCCAGGAATATATATATTTTTTTCTAGAGTGGAAAATATGTATGTCATAAAAGGTAAGATATCAGTGTGTCTAGGTGTAATACTGCCCTCAAGTTTTTCATTCCTATTATCTTTGGATTGCTCTTCTAGTAGTTTGTATAATATAGTTATCTCCATAAATTATTGTGCATATTTTAAGTTAGTTGCCACTTTACGTTGCATCTATTGTAGAAGTAGATACTTAATTGTTTGCCTAGACTTTTATTGTAGACTTTCATTCTTTGTTATATTTTAAAATTAGGATCTAATGCCAGAAGGCTTATTCTGGTGGAATGACATAATTGCATAAGAAGTGCTGCTATTACTGGTTATACTATTATATTCTCTGGGTGTTGTGTTTTATATTATGTTGTGATGGCTAGTTTTTAGTAAGTTAGCTACCATCTTAGAAAGTTGTCTAAAAATAGAGAAACCCTGACAATTGAGGTAGGATGATATATCACAAAAGTAATGCTATACTTGAACTATGTTTCATGACTGCATATTTGGCAGATTCATACATTATTATGCCTGAGATAAAAGTATAATGAAAATGATTATTCTGAAATGTTGGGGGAAGGGGGAAGATGACTCAATAATTGGATCGGAAAAAGAGCCTCCATTTTGGGTAGTCATAGTTCAGTGTTCCTTAGAACAATAATAAGATCTCACAAGTTATCCTTTCCATCCATCCCATAAATATTAGAACTCCATTATTTATATGAACCTATTCTTATATTTAATGTGTTTTTCTAAAGGAAGAAGAGATGGGAGGAAGGAAACAAGTGTTTAGTTACACAGTTCCCTTTACTGGGAAGTCAAACTATTTTTGACTGTTTATGAAACTGGATGTCTTTTTTCCCTTTTGGTCTTTGTGGAAAGCAAGTTCTGTTAGATCTGAATGGGAAGAATTTGTTTTCAGACCTTTTCCTGAAAAAGGGGGTGGGGATGGGGTGGATGTCATTTCAATAAAGAGTGTGTAAACAAATAGATAGAGGAAAGCTGAAAAGATGTGGATTGATCTGTTTTCCAAGCATTGTATTAGGGATTAGAACTATTCCTTAAAAGTTTGTTTTTTATCCTAGAATAATGATTGGTTCAAAGTTATATCAAACTGGGCTCTCCATCATCTTCAATGTAATAACAATACTACACTGATCTCCTACACTTATGAATTATACATGTTTAGACATAATTTGCAAATTGTATACAAAATATTTTAGAAACAAATTTCAAGCAAAATGCAATATTAAAGTGTGAGCAATCTAGTTTTTACAGCATGTGAATATGTTTTTCCCTATCAATTAAACTATAAATTAATATTTATAATGCACCTATTAAAATATTTGATTAGTATCCAAGAGAATAATTAGAAACTAAATGAAATCACTTTGAAGCCAAATATGGTTCGGGGGCTACCGATGTTCCATACTGAACATGATAGAATGAAAATGAAATGTTTACTTTTATGTTAACTATTTATGTTCCTTTCCTATCATAAACCTTAAAAAAAGCAGACCAAATAATTTGTATTAACTGAATGAAATAAAACCTAAAAATGCAACCCTTATTAAACTGACATGCAACCCTTATTAAAACTGGGCATTTTAAAAATAATTTACATTGTCCATGGTTGTTAAAACAGTAGTAACTGCCATTGCATCAAACTTACCTAAAAGCTCAAATTCAAATAAAAATTGAATTAAATTCACCTGGAAATACTGTGGAGTATTAGACTGATGCACCAAAAAGACAATATTTTCAAGACCACTTAACCCCAGTTGAATAAAATCAAGAGAAATTGGGCAAAAGCATATTTTTATGACAATACCTTTAACAACATTATTTGCCTTGAGGTTATACTTTTAAATATAAAAATATAAGTTTGTATACATCAAAAATCTCAATCCTGCCTAACAGAGGTTTGTTCTGCTATGCCTGAAAGAAAGAACGAACACTATACCTTAGGTAATATCCAGGTTTCTCTAGTTTTCTTTGATATGGCTGATGTTCCCAGGTCTATGTATTTCATTGACTATCTTGCTTTCTGAAGAGGATGTGAGTCATTCTAATCATGCACTGGTTTCTAAGTCAACAGAGAAATAGAGAGCAATTCCCATTCAGTCCCTGTAAAGTCATTGCCTGCATAACTGGTCCCAGAACTACTGAGGCTGGCTCCTTTGGGATACAGCTCAGGTGCCTGCTGCTCTTGCAGATTATGAGAACTAGAAAGTAAGGAAACTGAAGAAAGACCTGTCAGAAGAAAAGGAAGGCTTGGAGAAGACAGTGCTTGATTGAATGACCGTCCTTGAAGATATCTGATATTTATGATCAGACCTGTTATTAGATAAAATGTTTTTGGCAATCTAAATCACAGTGCTGGTTATCTGAGGACACTCAGCAGTGAGGTGGTAACATGAGTTTCACTTGTTTCACAGGTTGCCACACTGTTTAATCCACCCATCCCTTGAGCAGTATTAGTCCATCATTCACAATTCAGCTCAGTTTTTGGTGTGATGTGGATATAATGATGCTGTAATATTTATGAAGCAAAATATTTTGATTTGATCAAATATGGATTCAAAATAGCTTAACAACAACCATTTTCACACTAAATTTATGGAGTAATTGGACAATGTTACCTAAACAGATTAAGAGTCATAAGCATAGTTTGTTTCAACAATATAATATAATATCAAAATCATTAGTGCATTTACTTTCAATCAATCAAATTTTATCTATAGTCATACACTACTGTAACATTCTTAATAAAACATCAAATAACAAAAAGTAACAAAACTAGTATGAGAAATAAAATTTGTTTGATTGGAGACACATTTATATTGTTGGAACAAGTTTGTTAAGGGTCATTGAATTCAAATTTAATTAAATAATGGCACTAGCTACTGAAGGCACAAATAGCTGTCCCATTCAGTGAATGCTAAACTTTGCCTATGGCTCTTAACCTGTTTGGGTAAAAATGTCAAATTATCTTAACTTTGGGCTAGGAAATGTTATCTTTATTTAGCTCTAATCTACTCTTTCCTAATTATTTCTCTTCTAGCCAGGCAGGTCCAATTTTATAAATACTTTTCTTGCCCTAAACAATTTTAAAACAATTTTTATTATTCTGATTCATCAACAAGAGATAACAACAACCAATTAACTTGTTAATTTTTTGTGTTTTGCATCTTCTGATGTTGGCAAATAATTTGCTAGCTTTGATAGAATCCATTCTATGTCTCATTTTATTTAATTTCTTAGGTGACTCAAGGCCATGATAAAATAAAATCAAAATCATATCCAAGTAACATAAAAGTCTATTATTTTTCTCCAACATTTTCCCTCAGCCATGAAATATGTTCTCTTTGTCATGATATTTCATCTTTATAGCTTCTCTTCTTGGTTATCTGGTAAAGGTCAACTAAAGTGATCTTATCAAAAGTGCAAAGGGGAGCTTCAGACAACTGGCATCCAGTTCTTAAATCTTAAACTCACTTTCCCTATAAAGATTAGTTGTACGGCAAAGACACTGGGGTGGTTTAGAAGAAGAAAACATACTTCAGCTTCTTTTGGTTTTGTAAATACATATTGACATTATTATGTATAATGAGCTGTATGTTACCAATTGACCTAAAGCAACTGATGAGTAGCTTAGAAAAAATAGCACAAAATCCATTCGACACACTGAATACAGTATGCTTGGCAAAGAAAACACAAGCAATTTATCAAAACTTGGCCTGTATTTTTTCTTAAGCTCACATGTCCAATGCAAATCTGTATTGTTAGATTCAAATTGAGTTCAGTGAAGAAATTATGCATGGAATTTCAGTTTTGTTGGTGATTACTACTGACATGGACTCTACTTATCACATTAATGTGCAGAATCTATGCAATATATTCTGATGAATAAAATAGCAAAGAAAAACTGCTAGAGGAATAAGAATCCCCATTATAAATATAACATTTAAATTAGATTTAATTTACATGGAAAGAAGTATCCAACAGTCACACATCAGAGCTGCTGCATTTCATGTTACCACCATCCCTGTTGGATATTAGTGTAGATAGCTCTTGGGTATACTGTTGGACCTTGTAAGCATGGGATACTTGCCAGCAATCATGAGAGACAAACTCAGTTCACATATGCATAATTATCAATAACTACAATTTTAATTGCTATCTTACATGAGAGGATGCTGACAGGATGTATCAAATATTTAGCTGACACAGAGTATACATCTCACAATAATACAGCAAACAGGAAGCTTATTAGTAGAAGCATGGCACGTGATCAGCTATGGGAAACAAATTATCTATCTCCAGCATTAGAAACTTGAGTCATGTGAGCATCAGGGAATTTTTTACAATCTAAGAAGGGGCCTGCCTGAAACCCCATACAAATTCAACAAAAATAGTCTGCATTTTGAGATTTAATATTTTTGCATAAATACTTCTGAGATTGTGCCATTCATTTAAGATATCAAGTAGAATCATTGGGAAGGGGATGGCGAAACTGCATTTTGGGGGAATAGAGAGAAAAATATACATACGGTAATCTCAATCAAAAGCTTTGATAACCATGAACAAAGATGAAATATCTCGCATCTACACCTATTTTTTTTTCTAGCAGGACTCATTTTTTCCTGGCAGCCAGTGTCCTACTGATACCTTCTCAACGTATCATTCATTATTTGTCTCTACTGCTATCTTCTATGTAACTACAGATTAATCTTCACCCCCTCACCATCTGCCATCATCCTTCTACTTAAATCTCTGAAGCTTAAGAAAATAAAAACTATCCACTGATAGGGAATGTGCATAAAAGCTACTGGGAGAGGAATATTGGCAGTTTAAGCAATCAACATTAACTGTGACATTATTGGGATTAGTTTATGCTCCATTTTAAATTATGGATTCACAAATGTCATGTCACAGAGTTTCCTGTAACTAAGTATGATTTCAGCTACAAAAGAATTTTCAATAAATGTATTGATAGCCTACTCAAAAAGCAGAATTAAGTAAAGGTCAGGTGATAAAATTTCATTGTTTTTGAGCATTCATCACTGTATTTGGATCCTTTTAGTTGTTCTGCTTGGCCTTGTTAAACCCTGCCTAAGTGGAATCATTTTCACTATTCCAGCAGCCTATTATTTTGCCTTCTTAACTTGTTCTCCCATCCTTTCTGCCTCCTATTTGTTTCTGAGTTCATTGTGTTTCTTCTCATTGTTGTTCAGATCCTTTTCTTTTTGCTGGATAAGGCTCAGTGGTTTAAACTCACTGGAAAAGGTATGTGCTCTGCCACTTCAAGTCCTAGCATCATGTAATGGAGTGAGACCCTGTCACTTGTCTCAGCTTTTTACAACTGAACAGCTAGAAAGCATGTTACATGCAAGAAAATAAAAATAATGCTGAATCATGAGGAAGTATGATCCCAACCTGGTGCTGGACCTGTCTCAATGTTGTTAGCTGCGAGATTGTGTCTGACCCATCATGATCCCATGGTCAATTTTCTTCAGGTCTTCCTGTCCTCTACCATGCCCTGGAGTCCATTTAAGCTCATGCCGACTTGCTTTAGTGACTCCATCCATCCACCTCATTCTCTGCCATCCCATTCTTTTTTTGCCCTCAATTGTTCCCAGCATTAGGCTCTCCTCCAGTGAGTCCTTCCTTCTCATTAGGTGGCCAAAGTATTTGAGTTTCATTTTCAGGATCTGGCCTTCTAAAGAGTAGTCAGGGTCTCAATGCAACACTCAGACATGAAGTGACATCAGTGAAGGGAAAATCCCCAGTTGACAGTTCAGAATGTCATTAACCATTCTGAGTGTAGAGCTAGTTCACTCTCTATGGTGTACTATGGATAGCCCACAAGAGTGAACCAAATGGACTAGCAGTCTTAGACAGCTAAATAACTACCTTGTACTAACAATATAGTCTCCTACAATAAATGAATGAATGAATGAATGAATGAATGAATGAATGAATGAATGAATGAATGAATAAATAAATAAATATTGTTGCTGGCTCTTTCTTATTCTCCTTGGCATGAGATTCCCTTATAGATTTATTTTAAGCATCTATTTTAAAGTATTCTAAGAACATTGCATCTAGAAATTTCAAGAGAAAGGCTATAGTATTTGCATTACATAGCTGTTAAAATGGTTCCTGCTGCTTTAACAATGTCGATCATTTAGTCAGGAGAATCTATTTGTCATGAATAATTTTGTCAAATAAAATATTTGTCATACCTTGTAAGTTCCCAGATATTTTCTAAGGAAAAGCTGATGATATCACCAGGTAGAATGGAAGAGAGGTATGACTATATACTTGCCCTTTCCCATTGTTCATCTTTCATTATACCCCATTCTTAGAGAAAACGCACATAAGGTGGACCCATAAAGACTGAAGAGTTGGATAAAGTGATTAGAGAGGCTTTCCTCCCTCTTTTACAGTTGTAGAATCAAAAGACATCCCATCAAGCTGGCTGTTGGAATGTTGGCAAAACGGATGAATGGAATAACTTCTTAGAGCATATAATTATACTATGAAGTTTGCTATCATAAAGTATGGGGATATCATCAACTTGAAAGATTGTGAATGGGACATAAACAAATTCACGTATGGTAAAGCTCTTGATCATTACTGGCTATTGACAGCAAAGTTGGCAACTATTGATGGTTTTGATTGGCTACTGATAATGGTGTCTAGATGCTGAGAGACACGAGCAGGAAAATGATGCTCCATTTACATCCAGTCACTTTGGCCACAGATTAGTTATGTAAGTCTATATAAGTCAACAAAAATGTATACATAAGAAAAAAGTTATCATATACTAACAATCATGGGGATACTAATCACAGAAACAATAATGACATGTAATTCACAAATGCCTTTTATTATATGAACATATCTCTGTGATAGATGTTTTGCTAAGACCTGATTCCGGTATTTCTTTATTACCTACTTAACAACAATACTTCCACAATAATTTATCCACATTATTTAATAGACCTACAACACATGTTTTGAAACTCTTGTTGGTTGAGGAAAAAAATGCATGTGGTATGAATAATACATTAAAACCATTGATGAAAGAAAAACAGAAAATTTCACCATGTTTTCAATTTACTGCGGTTTATAAATAAAAATATCATGTTGACTGTACAATGTCAAATTTTGTTATGAGAATTTATATTTCTGGCACCTGGAGTATTTTTGTTTGCTCATCTGCTGATGCCCCAGGCACCTTTAGGATCACACTGTAATGATAGCAAACTCAATTCCTTCAAGATGTGCTCACATCAGCACTTTGGTGAAAATGCAGTGGTACTTTTCATCTCACTAATAGAAGTTTTCATGTTTTTCAAGCATGCATATTGTCCTATCAGTTTCATAGATTTACAGACAGATGAGATGAAATGCTGGAAATCTCTGTTGTCCCTTTTACTTCTCTAATGTCATGGCCCCACGGAAGCCCAGTTTGGAGGAGAAGGAAGAGGCATGTCATGACAAGGCTAGCATGTCTCCCTTGGCATGTTTAGAGAGGCCAGAGGTTGAAGACAATGCTATCCCAGACCCCCCCAGGCATTGGGGAGATGGTCAACCAGATGAAGAGCTGCCTGCCCTTACAGACACAGGGAAGATCACCTGCTGACAGGAGTGGTGCTGATAGGCAGCAGATCCCCCCTAATGAGAAACATCTGCCTCCTCCACTCAATCCAAGTGTCAAGTCTAAAAGGACAATTTTGAACTGGGGTTTTTCCACTGAAGAGTATTACCCATTTCTTTGAGTATTATTTGGGACCTTTTAGCTTTGACACATTTTTTCTTTCTTTTGCAAGGTTGCTGAGTTGGCGAAGTGGGGGTTGGTGAAGACAACTCAGAATTGTTATCTAGTTTACATTCTTTAGAATTAGTTCTCATGGGAAAGTTTCCCTCGGCAGTTGGCATCTGTGGTGGGATGTCTTAGGGGAAACGTTGTAACTCTTTTTGAAGGGGTTGGTGAGAAATTAACATGTGAGAATTAGTGGGGTGGAACTTTCACTTTACTTGGGTAGAGAAAGCCTGTGAATTTCTCAATTTCACTGCACACATGTTGTGCATTGACAATAAAGGATTGAATTGAATTTCAGATTCAAGATTTCTCCAGACCGTACCAGTACAATGTCTTCAATAAAATCTTATTCCAAGGACTTTCATTTCTTTGGAGTTCTGATTGCATTGCTGATGTTGTGTGGAACCCTGACACTATACTTGAAACAAATACCTTCTCCAAATCCATCAATTTAGCTGTTTAGCTTTCCTAATGGCCTGATTCCTGAAAATTCAGAGACACATCAACACACTGAATCATGAATTACCTAACCCTACATTAGCCTAATTTAAAGGGCTGATCAAAGCAACAGAAGACATTATTTGATCTCAATATTTTCCAAATTGCTGGGGAGATCTAAAGGTAAAGTTGATTTCAAATCCCACATTCTTCATGGACATAGCTGTGCAGTTTTCTTGGCAAGAGCAGTTAGTTAAGGAGTAGGCCGTTGATTTAGATCTCCCCTCCCTCCAAATTCCCAGTCTAACCTACACCTCTAAGATTACCTGGTGATGCCCCATCCAGAAGCCGACACATGCTGAGAATTGTCAGGAATCATGATTTATAATTGTTTAATGATGGTGAGAGCATTTTAAGGTGGCAGATTCAGGTCAGCAATTCCTGGAAAAATTTAAAACTCTGCCTTACTGTTTTCGAAATAGATACATGTTGTAAATAGATTTGTCACTCTTCTAGCTGCTCTAACAACAAAACTTTGCCCGTAAAGCCTAATTTCTGTTTTATATGCAAATGCTTCCTCACGTTATAGCTCTTAGCAACTTTTCTATCAACAATTCTTCTTAAATTCCCTTTATTCGGGGAACTATGGAGTGGAAATTTGATTATGCTGCCCTACCAGCTATGCTGTGTGAGCCACAACCTCACTTTAAGCCACAATATGGTTGATTTGCTCAGGAACAGCATGTTATGTGTACACAGAGAAAAAATAAGGAAAAGGAGGAGGAGGACTGATAATAAATTGGCTGGAGGTTATAGGTGTCTTCATGTTAAATAAAATGAAAATAAATTGGAATTCCACTCCAAAGGCGCCTAGAAAGTAGGCCAAGCAAGTATTGTGCTTTGTGCTTTGTTAACTGGAGTTTATGGTTTATTCCTGTTGAGAAGCCACAGAGAACAATACTCTTTTAAAAAAAACCTTGAAGCAAATTGCAGGTTGCAACTTTAGCTCTTCCGACGGTTTCACGAAATGTCAATTTCGGCCTGGCAAGCTTTTATGGATTTTAAAAGCAAACTTTTTTTTTTTGCTTTCCTTCCTTCTGTATCATATACGTATTTCGCCTATTGATATTCCCTTGCAGAGTGAGAACTGATGGCCTGGTGTGGTTTGAAAGATCTAAACATGGACAATTTATATTTCGTCCTCTGTTTTTTTTTCCCCTTGAGGTCGATAAAGTGAAGAGGTGGGGAAGGCAAAACATTTGATTATCTGGATTGGATTATTTCCCTGCTACAGGCTGCTGTTGGGCAGACCAAACACATCCTGAGTGATATACAATACAGAATGAGGAATAACAGAGCTGGAAGGGCCCTTGGAGATCATCTAGTCTAACCCCCCTGCTCAAATAACTATCTAGTCTCTTCTTAAAAATTAATTCTCATAATTTCTTCTTAATTCTAAATTGGCAAGAAATTGACTGTGGTGAAAGAAAAGCTGTTTGGTAGGTTCACTTCCTTTCTCAGTCACGAAATCAGACCAAAATATCTTTGCAGTTTGTTTGGGTGTCTGAAATGACTCAGGCCATGTCTCAAATAATGGCTAGCTGGAGCCAAAATGCTATCGCACCCAAAAAACACTTTCAGATATGTATGGAAGAACAGTAGGATTAGAAGGTCAGCAGAAGGGTGTGTGTGTGTG
>JANHFJ010003202.1:349127-360617 GCA_032468195.1 Cerberus rynchops
CGGGGGAGGAGTCCGGGCGGCGGCAGCACTCAGCCGCCTCCTCTGCCGGCCATTTACCATGTAAAAATTTTTTTTCCCTAAAAATGCTGTCTCAAACTTAAGGTGCGCGTTATACGCCGGTGCGCGTTATACGCCAATAAATACGGTAATATAAATTGATAGGCTATTGTCTGATTAAATTGGATTTAATCAGGCAGCCAGTTTTTGTATCTTACAAAATCTGGTTCAGAATGTTAAACTAATGAAACATTTTCCAGTTTTGAAATATAATCAGTTTATTCAAAGTTTGCTTTATTATGGTATAAACATGTATTTTGTATAACCTACATTAAAGGTGACTCAAGGCAGTATATAGAATCAGTTAAAACACAATGTAACAATAATGAATCAAAAATACTATGGTGGAGTTTACAGTAGGAATAAAAATATAAACCCCATTTGGGTTGTGCAGAACTTCAGAAATTATCTCTGAAATGTTATTTAGAATAGAAGCAGTATTCTCTGCAACACCTTAAAGCAACTGCATGTTTTTGTGAGACAGGGAGCTTGAAGGCAATATTAGAAAAAGATGAGATGCTTTAAGGTGCTGCAGGTAGTGTTTTACTTGCGTTCCTTCAAACTTTTGGAGTTTGAGTCCAATATGGAGTGCTGTCCTATTCTTCACTGAAAGAAAGCTTTTATTCATGAGCCGTTATTTCTTCTCCATTATCCATGAGAAGTACAAAATAGATTTTGCAACACCATTATATGCATCACAGACAACAATAGCTCTTTCAGTGTGTTGAAATTTCTTGAAGTATCTCTCTGAACTAATCAATAATTTTGCTAAAAATAGAAAAATTAATTGCCTAATTAATGTTTTTCTTCCCAGACCTTCATTTCTGTAATAGACGTTCTTATATAACATTGTGCAAAGTGAAAAAAAGAAATAGTCATTAGTCAAAACTATAATATTGATATAAATTATTTATGAAATCTTATTAAATAAGAGGAACATATAGGTAACTCTAGTTTAACACCATTCAAATATATATTTTATTCTTGCAAAATATTTTTTCTTCTATATCCATATACTAGTCATATTTTTATAGAAGTTCGTAAAAATGACCTTAGGGGTTTGTTTTGTTTTTATATTTACAAAATTGAAATATATTATTTCACTGAATCAGTGAAATCTGGACATTAATTTTATGGGTGTTTTTCCACTTGCAGGCATCTTTTCTAACCAAGAAGCTAAATATTGGTGGAAAAAGAGTAAATCTTGCAATATGGGTAAGTGGTGTAATGTTCTCATGATACTGCATTTAAATATCAAACTTTACTTAAGAAAATAATTTACTGTTTGAGTAGATTAAATGAGATCATTGTTTTTGTATCATGCAGGATACAGCTGGACAAGAAAGGTTTCATGCATTAGGTCCTATTTACTACAGAGACTCTAATGGAGCTATTTTAGTTTATGATATAACAGATGAAGATTCTTTTCAAAAGGTAACTATACCATTTCCCTGTATCAAATAAGCAACCACAGTTCATTTCTTTTTCAAATTAAATTTCATTCTTATATTTTAGAAATAACCTGGTGGATAAACTGATCTCATTATACTGTGGACTTGGGTTGAATAAAAAGTGTTACCTAAATGGATTTATGCCCTGAAGGAATAGCATTAACTAGTGAAATAGTGCTCCTGGATTTCACTGCATGATTCTGAATGTAGGCTGAAGTTTACATTGGAGAAAAGGTGCAAACGAAGTCCCATTATATAAATAGAGTAGGCCTATGTGTCAATAATTGATCTAAAAGCATTTTTAATGTACAATCCAGAAGTAAATTCCATTCAATTAAATTCAGTAGGCTTTAATTCCAAGAAAGCAGTTACAGGATTGCAATTCCTGTGAAGAAAATGAAAAGAGACTGGGATTTCTGATTAGAAAATTTTAAAAGTTGTTATATTGAAATACATTTTCTTCTTACTTTCATAGGTAAAAAACTGGGTAAAGGAATTAAGAAAAATGCTAGGGAATGAAATTTGCCTATGCATAGTTGGTAAGATTTGGGTTTTTACATCTTATTGTTTACTTTTAGTAGAATGTTGCATTTGAATGATTACATAAAACTATACAAACTTTTTTAAAAAAACCTATATTTTAAAAAACCCTTTTAATTTTGGTACTTGTTGGCTTTAGTAAGAAAGATAGTATCTGAAGATTATAAAAGTAAACAAGGAAAAAATGAAAAGCAGAATGGCAGTAGCAAGAATGTGAGAAAGTTTTTTTGAGAAATTTCTGAATGTGTTTAAATCCTTATTAGAGTTCTGAGTCCATTTGGTTCTACACTAGATATTCTTTGTGAATAAGTCAGTATAAAATTGCTTTAGAAATAAGATTGAAAGGTTTCCTATGGACTATACAAATTACTTGCCATTTTGGGAAGTTCTTTGATATCTCAGATTAAGTTTAGCTGCAATTTATCTGTTTGAAATAACCACATCTTTCTGTTTAATTATACAAGTGACCATGTCTTTTAGAGATTAGCCAAAGATTTCAGGATGGAGCAGGATTCTATCATGCTATTTAATATTTTCATGGTGAAGAATTACAAAAATGTTTCAGCATATTCTTTTGTATTCTTGCTGCTTAATTCATAATCTTGATAATGTGAAGTTGAATTTGACAATTAATTCTGGATACCTGAATGGATATAGATGTAGAAGAGTAAATGCCACTCATGCTAGAAACAATGAAGAATAGAAGTCAGTTAGAAACATATTGTTGATGTTGAGCAGATTGTATCTTTATGAATTGTTTTGGATATTAAAGAAATCTGAATTCTTGACAGGTAACAAGATAGATTTGGAGAAAGAGAGACATGTGTCTATTCAAGAAGCAGAATCGTAAGTTTTTGATTTTTAATTTCAATACTACCTTGAAGATGCCATCACTTATAGAGCATATGGGTAATCCTCATTTAGAACTGCTTGGACAGCAATCGATCAGAGTTACAACAGTGATGAAATAGTAACTTTGTGACCAGTGCCTTTGCAGCATCTCTCTTTCATATGTTCATCATCACAATCAGTAACCTGTTCTTTTCGCCCCCACCGCCAAGACTGGAGAGATTGCCTAAACAAATGATATTGTCCTGAGTTGCTTTTTTCTGCTGCACAACCTATCTCTAAAAAGAGTTAACCGCAAGTTAACAGCTTAGCTTTGTGGTCTTAATTAGTTGATTAGAATGTTGGGTGAGTTGCACTTACTGCCTAAAATTGACAAGACCCTAATTAATTTTATGTTAAAGAGTATAGTTTGCTTCCTAAAGAGCTTTTTAAGTAAACAGTTAGCAGTAGCACATTTCTTTCACTGTGTATTTCCCATTGAGTGCCTGCCGACTGTCTTATAGTCCCATTCCTTTCCAAATACAAGAATCAATTCAAGTAAATACAAGAATCAATTCTGCTAATTACCCCAGCACTGGGGTGACTATTCAGAAGAATCCCAAGTTGGTGAAAAAGGCTATAACAAAATTTCCTTTTGTCCAGGTTCTTCACAAGTTGAATTCTGGAAAGCTTCCCCACTGTTTGGCCTCATCTGGCTGTTTGTGGTTATATCCTTCGGACTATAAGTGCATCTCACTTATTTTGGCCATGTCATGTGGGGGAATTCATTTATGTTAGGAAGAGTTTACAGTAAAAAGGAAATCAGTCCTCTAAAAAATACAGTGGCCAGACACCACCAAAGCTGACACCAGACAGAGCACAGAACAATTTAAAGAAGTAGTGCAAGATTGGCAGATGTAGAGAGACCTTGCTCATAGAATCGCCAAGATTTGGACATGATAGAATGGATATCATCATCATCACCATCAATAACATTCTCCTCCTTGTCTTTCTGACATTTTAAAGCAAAGGAGAGAAAAATGAAGTAAACTTGTAAGACCAACTATGGTCATGTGATTTTTCACTTAGTAACTGCTTTGCTTAACAAGTTGCAAGTCCCAATTATAGTTCCTAAATGAGGACCACCTATATACACATTTACATTGTGAAGTATTAAAACATTCTAGACAATTAGTATACTTAAAATCTACCTTTACTGCCTCAATTCTGCTTGCTTACTTAATGTTATTTTCCTAGCTAATTTAAATAGTCTGTATCCAGATCCAAATATTTTATTATGATTGATGACCAGATACAACTACAATTCAGCCACAATGGGATATTTTTGCTGTGCATTAGATGTATTAATCTAATTATGTATAATTATGTATAATCTGCTTACAAGATAGAAAATACATGCAATTGTAATTTTCAGTCACAAGATAAGGCGTTTTTTCTTGCAGATATGCAGAATCAGTGGGAGCAAAACACTATCATACATCTGCCAAACAGAACAAAGGAATAGAAGAACTCTTTCTTGATTTGTGTAAACGTAAGTTTATCTAATGTATGGGTTAATGTTTCTGTTATGAAAGCAATGCCTCCTAAATGATGAGCTATTGTTTTATATCCAGCTTTATTTGCACTAGATTTAAGCTACGTAACTCAATTTGCATTATGAATTTCTAATTTTTTTGCTAACATTCTTAACATAAACAATTAACAAACCAATCTTTAAACTTAAGGAAAAATAGTAATAGAAACCAAAACCCAAAGAGGAAAGAAACAACTCCATGCAAACTAAGAATGAAAATATTTTTTTATATATTTTATACTTAACAATAATCACTCATTACTAATAAATGCACTATTATAAATAAACTACAAAAACTACAAAACATTGTAAAATATAAACTTTTTGCCATAGTAATGCAGATAGCTGCATCCTTTGGTTAATAGAAAACATTGCCTTTTCTATTCTTTTCACAGTGGTTATTATGCAACTCTGAATATTTTCAAACACAGTAGTATGTCATTGAATGTTAAAATAATGTTACTATTTAAAAATTGAATTGCTGCATTTATAAACTAACTTCAAATAATATTATATTATAATAATTATTAATGTATTATATGGGCATAGATAAAATGATCCCTGCTTAACTGTTGAATATTTGTATCTTCAGCAAAATGCATGTGCATTTTTAAAGATTTTAGAGGTACAGTATATTAATATCATTGGTTATGCTATTTTGACTTGCTAAGTATTCTATACTGTATTGTAAAAATGTAACTACAGTAAATTATTTTGGACCAGAACAATATATGGCAGGGGCTAATATTTTGTTTTGCAGCCTGCCATCATTCTGTTTAGTATTTCTGTTCCTGTATTTTAAGTCAAGTGAGTGAGTTTGCTGGCTACTAAGGAAGAAACTTAGGGTTTGTCTGTCTTTGCAGGTATTCCATTCCTGTGCAGGATTATTTCTATTTATAGAATTAATGATCTCATCCAAATGGCATAATTTTCCTTCGTTGTCTTTGTTTTCTGCAGTAGTACAGGGTGAGGAGGATAGTAGATTGAGCAGTAATTGTTGCAAAAATGGCACTACTTATTAAGGCTCATAATTTGTAGCACGAAGCCATGTTTCAAGTAGTATGCACTTTGATTACTGGCTGCTAGATCCATCCTGG
Source organism: Cerberus rynchops (assembly GCA_032468195.1). Classification (NCBI taxonomy): domain Eukaryota; kingdom Metazoa; phylum Chordata; class Lepidosauria; order Squamata; family Homalopsidae; genus Cerberus; species Cerberus rynchops. Next base: position 354,695 of record JANHFJ010003202.1, read on the forward strand.
AACATGTGTTGGAATAATATAAAGAGAGTCAGAAATCACAGGTCTGCTAAAAGGTGAACAAAATATAAGCTTAACCTGCTAAATTGGGGTTTAGCAAGTGTGATATTATTTAAATATAGCCTCTTAATTCCATAAGAGAAGAAGATGATTCAGTTCCTGCTTATTTCTACTGAAATGTTAAACTTAATGCCTGATATATAAACCTAGGACAGAAAAAATACATATGACAGTAATATAAGGCTTCAAAATACAGTTCTGCAGAAGTTAAATCTAGTTAAATAATAAGAATTTAATAAGAATGGCAGGGGTGAGATACTGGCAGTGTTGACATGTAAATCATAATACAGTTTATGGACCATAAATGGTTTTATGATGTTACAGCTGTTTCTTCTTATTTTGCAGTAGGAAATTGAAAACTACTGCTTATTACTAATACTGTGCATGCCCATTTATTAGCCACATCAGAGTTCAGGAATCTTTTGGATACAGAAATATGGTGGGACTCATTAGCTAATGGGCTACTATAGGATAATCTGGGATGGTAATCACTGAAATAGAATGGTTACTATCTGAAAAGTGATAAGCTCTCTAACAGTGACATATTCAAATTGATATTGGATAATTTTCTTTGCTATTGCATTTGATTCTTTGAAGACAATTTGTCTCTAATTCTAGTTCAGTAATACACATGGGGTTTCAGGTAATACTGGGTATTTAAAATTAGATTCTGTTTATAAATTAATTTATAAGTAATATGTGTTAAAGATTTTTTTTACAAAACTTGTATATATTACATTTGTATAAAATATTATTTGCTTTTCTGCTCAATGATTAGAAATTCTCTAATGTAAGACAATATTTTTGTATTGTAGGAATGATAGAAACTGCGCAAGTTGATGAGAGAGCACGAGGCAATGGTTCTAGTCAATCAGGAGTTGCAAGGCGGGGAGTACAAATAATTGATGATGAGCCAACAGCTCAAAGTAGTGGAGGTTGCTGCTCTTCTGGATAATTGTACAAGAGACTATGCTTCTTGCCAAGACTGCCACATTCAGAGTCTCATTCTTTATCAGTGGAGAATTGGAATTAACAGTATTTAAAATCATTTGTAACAATTCAATACCATTAAGTGCTAAACTAGTGGAGTATGTGACCAGAGAATTGGCATTTTCTACAATGATTAACAAAGCAAACCAATGGCCTTTTTACATATTTCTTTAATAATGAATAATATTGCATGTGAGAAGGACTTACAGCTTCATTTATATTTTAAATGAGATCATTATTTAATAACTTATACACCTTATTGGAATTAGACATTTTTTGCAGCTCTGTGTATTTTGTGGTAGATCAAGCTGTAGCTCTTCACAATTGCAAATCCATTTCTTTTTAATTAGTAGATACTTGGATACTATTTTTGCAGGGGTACCATTGATATATAACTGCTTGACTACTTTGATATATTCATCTTGTACTCCATGCTGGTAAAATAAATGATAAGTTACACATTAAATATTTTATCTGCTTTTATAAGTGCAAGTGAAGAAATATGTACACAAGTCTTGTCAGTGATTGTGAGGTGAAAAACAGTTGGTGGAAAGATACAAGTTCTATTACTTATTGCTGACTTTCTCTTTGTTAGATATGATAATTAGTTTTCTTTGCTCTAAACTTTAATTACCTTTCCAAATAATTTTCTAGCAGCTATATCTATAACACTCTCAGTCCAAAAACTCTAGTTGGAATGTTGTGAACTGTTAATGTTTATTTTTACTAATACAAGTTTGACATGGCGACAATACTTCCTAGAAATCTGTGAATTGGCCTTTTTGTTTGATCATCTCTAAGAAAGACCTGCTCATAAAACTTTATTTGTCCTTATATTCTTGCTTTCTTATATATAGGGTTAAAAACAGAAATTAAAATAACTTCACTGCAACACATAAAAATCCATTAAAATGGATATGAATTATTGAACTTTGATCAGCTTTGTTTAAATCCACTTTGTGAGAGCTTCCAGTTATCATGTCTAAGGTATTTTCTGAAAAAAATAGAAATACAGAAAACATACTAGAAAATGTTTTTGTTTCAGAATAACATATCAAAAGTAGGATATTGTTGAGTTACTGAAGGAAATTCCACATGGTTATTTGGTAAATCAGAGTATTTTGGCATGGAACATACATGATTTTGCTGTAATTGTTTGATTCTAACTTCACTTCATTCAGATGGCTTGAATTTTCAGTACTATGATGAATATAATGAATATGCAAGCTCAAACACTGAAACTGGGAATTGGACACACATCCCATAAAGATCACTTTCCAGATACTGACACAGAACATTTAAGAGTGGCATTTTAGAAAACACTGCATGCATTTATAATACTATTAAAGTTGATGTATGAAAATCAGTGGAAGTCAACAGGAAGAAATTAACTGTCACATGTGGCCATAAACTGGGTTAATATACATGTTATATTCTATACCTTAACCCCTACTGAAACTGTAAATTAAATGATTTGTTAAAATATATATGTTCAAATAGCTTGGTTACTGTGACTTCTACCATGTGCTGCTGTACGCTACCCTATATTCATTAAATATATTTAGTATCTTCTTTTTACAGCTATTTGTCTGAACTGTGTTTGACATAAACAATTATGAGTATCTGTTCAAAGGCAAAAATGATACTTTTATTGATTTTAGAAATAATGGTTTCATTTTTCATATTAATGACTAAAAACAATTCTTAGGTTTTGCCCCTTTTCCCCCTTCTGATCAAATATGCTGTTAGAATGAGCCTTGGTGCATTATTGTAAAATAGGGCATTGAATGATTCAGAGAGAACCTACTTATAACATTCTTTAGTAAGTGAGCAGGATATTGCTGAAGTTTGAGAGGAGTTCCAGATTAAAATTGGTACCCTTATCCTAGATAAGAACACAAATTATATAATGGAAATAACTCTGGTTGTACTTCTAAGTTGCTTAATTCACATCCTTCCTGAATCAATACATGTAATAACTCAAAAGTGTTTCCTATTAAAAACACTTTATAGAAAGCTTTATAGAAATTGAGAGACAAAAAGTGAAAATAGGTATTTTGCCAATTAGTATTTGTAAGGAGGCAGATACTGCTTACTAGTAGAAGCAAACTACAAGTTTATTTCTCATAATCTTACTGGAGAGTCATCATCTTTCGGCTGTTCCTGTTAGGGGTCATCACAGGAAATCATTTTTTTCCACCTAACTATCCTCTACTCTCGCCCCAATTAACTTCATGTCCTCTTAGCACATCCATATATCGTGGATATGAACTGGAGAATCATGTTTGAAAAACAATCTACTTGACACTCGTGACATTAGTTGTATGTTTTTTTTTTATTCAATTTCTATTTCATAGTGGCCATTTACGAATGTGTTTGAAATATACAACTTTTAAGGCTATGATTCTTTTTACCTTTAAATCTATGATCCCTTCCTTATGTTTCTGATAATATGTGCAAGTTGGAAGACTAATGGAAGAATTTTGTATATTAGTAAACAGATTTTAGCTGTCAGGCAAGTGGCCTCACATTTGACTCTAGAATACTTTGATATACTGAGGAGTTAATGGTTGACTCAATAACTGCAAGGTGCCCAGATCCTGTGGCTGCAAAACAAGTCCAAATTATCCATCCTCCACTTTTGCTTGATAGTTGGTATGAGATGTTTGTGCTGATACGCTGTGTTTGGTTTTTGCCAAACATGGCATTGTATATTATGGCCAAACATCTCCATTGGTCTCATCTGTTCAAAGGACAATATTCCAAAAGTCTTGTGATTTGTTCAGATTCAGCTTGGCAAACCTAAGCCCTGCTGTCATCTTTTTAGAGAGAATAAGGTTTTCTCCTGGCAACCCTTCCAAACAAATCATACTTCAGTTTTTTCTAATTGTACTGTTATGGACTTCAACATTTAACATCCTAACTGAGGCCTGCAGAGGCAGCTGTAACTTGTATTTTTTGCAATTTCTCTGAGCATTGCAGAGTTTGACCTTGGGGTGAATTTGCTAGGATGTCCGCTCCTGGGAAGATTGGCCCTGTCTTGAATGTTTTCCACTTGTGAATAATCTTCCTCACTCTAGAATGATGGATTTTAAATTCTTTGGAAATGGCCTTATAACCCTTCCCAAATTGATAGGTAGTAACAATTGCTTCTCTAAGATTATTGCTGTGTTTCTTTTTTGACATGTGAATACACACCACAATGCCAGCAAATTTTGCCTTTCATAGAGGTAGTCACACTTGCTGATGATCAATTGATCAAAGGCACTTGATTAGCAACACCTGGCTGCTACTTAATTTCTTGGTATCTATGGAAGCAATGAGGTTGCACTCAGTTTTTCACAAATGCTTCTCCAGTTTGGCTTTCTTTTTGTAAAATAAATTATGACATGTAATATATCATTGCTCATCTAAGGTTGTATTTACCTACTTTTAAGAACTGCTTATGACCAGATGATTTTCACTATGTCCTGCGATATAAAACCACAGAGCTCCATGGGGATATACTTTTTCACATGACTGTATATTATGGAATATTTTTGAAGTAAGTTCAGTTTAAATAATGTATTTCTAAGAAGCAGAGAACACTAAGAATTGCTTTTAGAAATTTAAGTCATGTAAATTATGGAAGAGGTTATTAAGAGACCAGGTAGAATGACTTAATCACTGCCCTTTAACATATTGTGGTTCATGAGTAGTAGAAAAACTGCCACTTGTACCCTCCAGCATCTGGCCAAAGTTGGTCACATTCTGTGTAACAATCTCAATACAGGTAGTTCTCAATTTACAATTGTAATTGAGTCTGGAATTAGCTTTGCAATAAATTGCTGTTGTTAAATAGATCACCATTTGACCAGGCCTGACTTTACTTTTTTCTTTTTTTTTTGTGGTGGCTGGTAAGCAACCATTAAATGAACCATTATATCCAATGAGCATTTTTGCTAGAAACCAAAAGTAAAATCTGGAAAATGGCAAAAAAAAATCAAATGATCATATGACTTGGGACATTGCAAATGGTTATAAAGGTGAGCCAATTGTCAAGTGCCCAAAGTGCAAACATATGCCCATGGGAGAGTATGTGGCCATCATAACTTCAAAATTGGATCGTAAGTATCTTTCGTGGGGCCTTTCCTAACTTCATATGGTCACACCTTTCAGTGTAAATGAAGGACTGCCTGTAAGAATTTGCCTTTAAAGTATTGGTCCATAATGCAGAATTGCTAGTTGGTTCAATACAGTTTTAGCTGTTTCAGTTTTAGATGTTCCATTATTGGGAACAATTTTTATATAGTATTGAGCCCCTATTTAAAAAGCAGTGAAACGTTCCATTTGTTTAAGATAAGCTTCATGAATACAGTTGTATTAGATTATCAATAGTCTTAATAAAAAAGACAGATCGATATTATATAGTATATACCATTCTTGCCCCAGCTTCTGCTTACCTAGCATGCAAATGCAAAAGCAAGCAAATGCGAATAGATAAATAGGTACCACTTTGCTGGGAAGATAACAATGTTCTGTGCACATATAGCTATGCTGGGCCTATGACCACAGAAGCATCTTCAGACAATGCTGGCGCTCTCAGCTAAGAAAGAGATGACCACCACCCAAGAGTCGGGCCCGACTGGACAGGGAAACCTTTACCTTCATATTTAATTGTATAGTTAGATCATTATGATTGTGAATTTCATTGTTTATTCATTAAGCCACTACATTTATTCAGTATACTGTACCAACAAAATAAATCCTTTATTTCCAAAATGGTTTTGGAACATATATCCTTCAGGCATTTATTGAAAAGAATAAAGGAGCGCCACAAGCACACTTTTGCCTTCTTGCCCCCCCCCATCCTCCGAGACAGGGGCAGAGACCATTC
>JANHFJ010003203.1:0-14204 GCA_032468195.1 Cerberus rynchops
CCTCTAAAATCAGCGTGTGAGGCAACTCCTCTTAATTACACTACTTATTTGCTTGCTTGGCAAGAAGTCTCATTGAGCGACTTTGCTCTGCTTTGTTTTTTACTTATTGAGTTCAAGGGCTTGGAAATCATTCCTCTTCATCTTACTGTTCCAGTGTTTGATCAGGTGATTCTTGGCTTGATGTCTCCTGAAGCTGACATTCTACTGATTAAGCCAGGGCAGCTTGTTCAGAGTCTGAGTTCTGGTTCATGACAGGCATAATGTAACACCTGTATCTCTCTTCTCTGAAAGCTTAAGGAAAAGTTCATTTTATATACGGTTCTTATAGCACTCTAGATATTCCTTTGTGCAACTTCTCAGCATAAGGAGTTGGGTAGCTTCCAAAACTAATGTATCGTATTTGGAAATCTAAACTGTGTAGTCTAAATTCAATTCTGATAGAAAATTGAATCCCGTAGAATAACATTTGGCTACCAATATCAGAAGAATTCCAAAAAAGCTAAAATTAGTCATATGGTGCATCCTAATGGTCAATGAAACTACATAATTTTGAGTATTTATCTCTCTCTGCCTAATCTAACTCATTGTGTTATTGTTGCTAGTGGGAAAAGAGGAGAAAAGAACCAGATATATAACCTAAGAAATAGTTGAATATAAATATGATAAAACATATTTATTTTTATTTATATTTCATATTTCTTAATCATCCATCTCTCTCTGGGAGGGGCTCTGGGAAATGAAAATATAAAAAAGTTGAACAATATAAATGTACAATTTCACCTATTGCTTCTACTCTAACTTTTCTTTAAAAACCTCTTAGATGTTTGAGGGAAAACTATCCTCAGCTTTTAATCTTTTCTTCTCCATATTAAGCATATCCATCTCTTTCAACTATTTCTTGCAAATATTATAAAGACCATGAATTGATATATTTTCCTCTGTTATTTTTCATCTAATTTTGATAGAGATTCTTAGACCATGACTGGGAATTTATCTGGGAGATCTGATAAAGAAACTTTTGCTTTCTCTTCTTTTTCTCTATTTTTCCTTTGCCTTTAGTTATTCAAATCCATCATCCTTATTTATTCATGTTTTGGTGATTTTTATAAATTCAGCAAGATGGAGAGCAGATTATGACTTGGGACAACTTTTCTACAGTCAAAAAGATAGCTATTCTAGATAAATACAGAAAAGATTAGGGAGATTGGCCAAATAGGATCTGTGTGGTTATGGGAGTTTTAAACAAAATCATTATATGAGGATAATCAGCAGGTAGGGAGAATTTGCTGTCTGCCTTCCTTGTTCTCTCTTAGCTGCCTTAAGACACGTGAAACTTGAAATATATCTCATTTGAAAGCAAACCACTTCAGACAAAAAGCCGGCGCCTTTATGAAGTTATTGTTCTTTAAGGTAATTAAAACACTGATATGATTTGGCTGAGGAGCAGAGGTACTGAAAGCAAATGGAGGAAAAATCATAATATTAAAAGAACCTCTTGCCACATCTTCAATTAGCCGTGCTGTCTCACAGCAAGTTAACTGCATGGTTCATTACTGATGAATAACTGCCATTAAAGTAATGGACTAAAGCCTGCAAGATGGGGATGGCCAACCAAAGAAAGGTTTAATCCCAGGCCATTTGGCAGATGATGAGGGCAGAGGCAATAAGACTCCATTCCTGCCTGCTCTGTGAAGTGGTCAGCACATATGCTGAAGGCATTGGACCCAAACTCATCTAGCTCGATGGCACAATAAATATATTTCACTGTCTCTCTCCACTTCTAAAGAAGATAACATGTCAAAAATGAAATTAAAGAGGAACAAAGGAAAAGAACATATCAATATGAGGACAGCAAAAATAAGAGCAATATTCCAATAATATTCTAGTTCTCATCAGGCCTTCTTCTGAGATCAAGAATATTGTTTAAAATGAGAACACACTTGTAGATCTTACCCACATGGTTCACTATCAACAGTCTGTGATTGATTCATGTACATGAACATAAATATGCCCCTCCTCATACTGTATAACACTTACACCTCACAATGTTTTCTCCATTTTATTTAGGTTGCCTAGCCCAGATTCTGGGATTTGAAGTCCACAAGTCATAAAATAGCCACAATTGCCCACCCCTGTGTAATCAAAGGTTTTCTTAGATTCAAGTGAAGGAGATCAGGAAACAACTAAACAAGAGGGATGACGCATTCTTGGACAAAGTAGTGGATGCAGCACTCCCCCCCCCCAGAAAACAATTGGAAAATATTTTAAACAAATGTGGCATGGAATTAAAAGAGACTGCATCTGCGCATAATAACTTTTGTGCACATCTTGTATAATGTAAGTTATACCACCACTAACAGATTTGTACAGATACAATATGAATGCAGGGAAAGTGAATAATGCATCCACAACAGAACCTTGATAAGGTCCTCTCTGGCCACCCAGAAAGCTTTACAAATCATCTCTATCATTTTTTTACATAGGCAAGCACACCTACATCTGAACTGCAACCACATATAATTTATATTTTCTAAGAAAAATACCGAAGATTTCTTTAAAACAAAGTAGATGCTACATGATGCTCTGCAGTCTTTCAATTCGCTCACTCCTGGGTTTTTATTTTTTTCTTAAAATAATTCAGGAAAAATACAGCCAGATAGAAAGAGATTGCCTGAACTTCAGGATAATATCTGGGGAACGTTGGCACTCAGGAGACCATTATTTCCTGAGTGAAGTTTCTCAAAATGGAACACATTTGCTGTTTTCCAGTCATGGCAGTTATTCCAATACAATAAAAGCTAAAAAAAGGAATATATATTATTTTTTCTTTATTTCCACTCACCCTATATATGTTTCATTATTACTGTGAAAAAAGAGATAGTCATATATACTGTATTTCTCCCTCTCTTATGACCTGAAGATGATTAAAACTACAATTCTTGATTCTAAAATACAGTGTTGTGGCACACCAGAAATAGAGGATCTCTCCCAGAGTTTCAGAAACAAGATGAGAGTTAAATTCTAGTCCCATTCCCTCCTCTAGGTAATCCCATCACATTTGAAAGGACTGCCTTCCCGCCCTATTGTAATTCCATCACACCTATTCCTGCCTTCCCACCCAATTACATTGATATAATTTTCTTATTGGATTGGCTGCTGGATAGTTGCTAAGGATGAGCCCTCACTATCTTTCATTGGTCCTGGTGAGTTGTGCATATTTTTTTCTGGCCTTACAGGATAAAGCCCCCTTTATCTTCCTGTCCAATGGTCTGCCTAAGGCAGAAGTCTTCATACCATCTTGGACAAATGGTTGTCCTATTTATTCTTAGAAACTTTCAGTGATGGAGCACCTGCAACTAAGGGAGGTAAGCTATTCCATTGACTAATTGTTCTCACTATTGAGAAATTTCTCTTTAATTCCAAGTTGGGTCTCTCTTTCTCTCTGATGAGTTCCATCCATTGCTTCTTGTCTTGTCCTTAGGTACTTAGGAGAATAAATCAACCCCTTCTTCCCTGTGATAGCTTTTCAAGTATTGGAAGATCATCCACACCTTCTCTTCCATAGGTTAAACATATAGTTCATTACCCATCCATTATATGTTTTAACTTCCAGACCCTTATCACCTTTGTTTCTCTTTTCTGCATTCTTCCTAGGGTCTCATCATCTTTTTTGTATCATGATGATCAGAACTGGATGCAGTTCAGGTGTGGCCTCACCAAAACAATATAGAAGGGTACCATCATTTCCCATGATCTTGATATTAGCCCTCTGTTGATACAGCCTGGGACTGTATTATCTTTTTTGGCAGCTGCAACACACTGCTGGCTCATACTTAAGCTGTGGTCCACTAGGACACTTAGCTCCTTGTCATTGGTATTAAGCTACATAACTCCCTGTTCTGTATCTGTGCATCTGATTTTTTCTGCCCAAGTGCAAGACATTTTCTTACCTTACCTCTGAGCTGCATCTTGTTGGATAGTGCCCAATGCTCAACTCTGTCAAGATTCTTCTAAGTTTTCAGTTTATATTCAAAAGTATTAGAAATTTCCCCCAAGCTTGGTATCATCTGCAAATGCCCCTTCTATCCCCTATCTGGGACATTTATGCAGATGTTGAAAAGCACCTTACTGAAGTACCTTATTAAATGCTTCCCTCTCTAGATGTAGTCCCATTGAGCACATGCTTAAAATGGTTGGTAAGCCAACTGTGTATTCATCTGGTAGTGGTACTGACAATATATATCTATATGGTCTACTCATTTATGTGACTGCATTTTCAATTGACTACAATAAGATGTCCTAAAATGACATCTAATATGCATGGGGTAGAGGTGGGGCAGATGATTTAAAATATGCTAAAAGAAGAAGAATTTCAATGAAATGTTATACAATAGGGTGCTTATTGCTCTGGCCAACCAACCACTATGTCTTTCCATTCCATTTTTTCATGGTTTTCTTTTCCTATTCAATTTACTATTTTGTGACTTTTGTCCACTCAGTCCACATTCAACTACCTAAAAGTGAGCCATCTTCCCCCCCCCCCATAAATATTTTTTTCACTCTTGAAATCTTTTAGACTCTCCCTAACATACTTACACTTCATTCTTGCTTTTCAACAAGTAGAACTTGCACAAATTAATTCAATCCATCCCCTGAAGTCTCCATTGTATATTTGTGCTTCTCTGGTATGGCGAGTGTGCAATTCCTTATAACATTACATTGAAGTATGCATCAGCATACAATACTTGCTCAGCATTGGTCAATATTGAACTGCCCACAGGCATGAAAAACTCTAGCTGAATCTTTGCCCAGGAACTCAGCTTGCCAGAAAGCCATTGAATTTACCAGCTGTGATGGATTATTAGCAATAGCTAATGACTAGGCAATTATTGTCCTTTGTGCCACATTTTGGGTTACTTGAAAAGCAGCATTGCTCATCAACCAGCTCAGCTTGCTTAAGTGGGAACTGAAAGAGTTCCCCATGCCAAAAGGAGTGAAACATTTTTAGGAACCACACCCTGAATGTTAAAAGGATCAGGTTTTTTTTAAATCTAACTCTCTACTTTCACTCTCTTGCTTATTACCTTTTTTGCTCTCAGTTCCTTTAAAGTGGAAAAAAGGTAAAGTTTCCTGCCTCATCATGGCAACTCTAGGGGGCAGTGCTCATCTCCATTTCTTAGCCATGGGAACCATAATGGCTAAAGACACTTTTGTGGTCATGTGGCTAGTATGACTACATGCCAAAGTATATGAAATGCTTTTACCTTCCCATCCAAATGGTACCTATTGATCTACTTGCATTTGCATGCTTTCGAACTGCTAGGTGGGCAGGAGTGGGGCATCTAATGGGAGATCACCTGTTATGCAGCGCTCGGGTCTTGAACCCAGGCTGTCAGCTTTCCAACTGTTGAATTTAGCATCTTTACCTGCTAAGCCACCATGTCCCCTTAAAATGAAAACAAACTCATAATTCAGCATATAATTTTCTAACTAGGAAGAGTCAGAGATCACTGTGAAACTTGGAAAGCCCAGAAAGTAATGTCATTTGGAATGGGCATGTTTCAACAATAAGCTACTTTCTTCAGCAGATGAACAACTGACAATGATCTTTTACACAAGAAAGTCAGTATACCTATGCACCGATGTTTGTGTGTATAGTCATATCTTTCTTCCACAGTCATCATCCTGAGTATCATGGATCATTATGGCTATTGCTATGCTTTCATGAGCTATATAAGGTTAATTTTTGTGAGTGAGAGACCATTAAATTCCATGTAATTTAATAGGGCAGACAAGACAATGCATTGTGAGTTATTATGAATCAAAACCTCATCTACCGTACAAAGCTATGATGCTTTCACTATGCAATAGAGTGATACTTCTGTATTCTGGAAAGTATTGTGGAGATATATGACCTGAGAGGGAAGGAAGCTAATTTAGCTGCAAGTGCAGCAGGACATAGTAGTTTGCTGTCTTGTCATCTGATCCTGCTGCCTCTTTTTTAATCACCAGCACACCTTTTAGATATGAACTGGACTCTTCCTTCATCAGTCCATTCATCCTTTTTATGATGGCTCAGAATCACTCATCAGTCACATGGCACCTGATCCTAAAACTCATTCATTTGCAACATTTGTGTGCCTTGCCTCAATTGCTTGCTCTTCTCCAGTTTCTAAAGGAACAGACATAGTAAAAAGGGAAACATTTTCTGGCTATCACAGCTACAAATTTCAGAGGACTGACATGTGGAATGACTTCCATCTGCTGCATTAAAGAACTGAGCTGCAGGTCAGATTGTTTATTGGACACTAAAATTTAAGTGGAAGCACCTTTGAAAGAGAAAACTTTTCCCAATATTGCATAAATGTGTTTAGAGCCTCAAACTGTTCTAGTTCAAAAAGCAGATTTAACCACATACACCTCTTAGAGTTTTATTTTCTTTAAAAAAAGGTTATTTATCATAATATGACCGATATAAGCTACAGGGAAGAAATACTAATTGCAAGTCTACCATGATACTCTCATAAGGTTATCCACCTCTTGGTATGAGTTAGGATTTACAACTGCCTATTTTCTTGCGTAGCACTGTTTCTTCCAATGTGTCCCCACAACAACCCTCTGGGGTAGGTTAGTCTGGCTAATAGTAACTAGCTGAAACATACTGATGAGATTCCATGGGTAAGGCTGGGCTTGAAACTGGACCACCCTGTTCCTTATCCAATGCCTTAACTATTCCACAACACTGGCTAATATGTAGCAGAACCTCTCCTACACTACCATGCCATTACAACATGTGTTTTGCTATTTTAACATGGTAAAGTAAGGGCCATCAACAGGATGGTGTCAACTTCCTATCTTTTCACCAAGTCTTCTTTGCCTCACTCTTTAACCAGGAGTGTGGTACACTTCAGAAGCTGCATTGAGAACCCTTGAATGGCTGATAGTACCTTCAGCTTTCCTGTTCCAGGCATCTCACAATTGTGTTTTCCTGTTCCACGTCAGAAGAGGTGTTTTCCACAGCAGCAAGAAGATTCTAGGCACAAAAATGGAAGGATACTTTGATTCCCACAATGGACAAACAGCTGCAAAATTGATTGAGTTAGCATGGCTAAATTGACTGCTTTGGTTAAAGAAAAAAATACAATTTATTTTGTTTCTGCTTGGAAACCACTTCTGGACTTTCTGCTTTGAGGTAAGGAAAAAATGAAACTTTGATTTTGGGTTTTGCTGATTGGATAGTTTGTTGTTATAGAAATGGCTAGTATATATTATGTAAACATAAAATGTTTAGGTTGTATGTTATTTACCTTATTTTAGTGCACCAAATCAGACAGAAGTCATCTTTGTCTTTTTATCCTACACTTTTTCCACTTCCCTTTTCCTCCCCTCCATTTCCATTTCCATTTTTCCTTATATTTATGTATTTTATATTTGATAAATTGATAAACATTTTGTGACAAAAAGATGTTTTTTGCTTTCTCCTATGTGATTTCTCTGCTAACTTTTAACCCAGAATGCAATGTCTCATTTGGTTATTATTGAAGGACGGGGGCGTAGATAACACTAGGTTAGTGGAAGCTATATTGGATTCCAATAGCCTTCCAAGTGAAATATGGAATGTTGGGTTCTATCTATAAAGCCTCTTGAAGACCTATTGACTAGGAACTTGCTAAACCACCTCCTTTAGAAAATGAAGAGCCACCTCCTTTAGGAAATGAGATGATTTTTTTTTTACAGATGGGGATGTCCTTCCATGTTCCATATGTTGAGAAAAACACAGTGTTTCTAGTTTATATTTTATCCTTGTGGAATAATTTACCTTTGGATAGCCCATTTTTGTGCTTCCTGGCAATCAGGAAGGCAGTCAGAACTTAGCAATTTTCCATAGTTTTTAGTTAAAATATCAACTTTTTAATGAATTGACATACGGGTATAAGGTTATGTTGGGTTTACTACTTTCATTAATTTTATGGGCAGTCTTTATTAAAATCCCATGGGCAAGAGGGTGCATTGAAGCTGAGAAGGAAATAGAAGTATCTCTAAATATAAACAATCAGCAAATACAGAATCCTGTTACAAGCTTATCTAATGCCCTTTAGTTGACAATAGGTGTCCCTGTGGAATTAGCGGTATATCAAAGACTCAAATAAGAAGATAAGACTTACAGAAATGGCGAAGGTGACCAGTTAGATTGAAAAATGATAAAGTCTTTTCTGAAAGACTGGAAACATTGTGTGGACATTTTGCTGGGCAAAAAAAGTCAAATTGATGATTTCAGGATTTGGGGATTTAAAAAAAAAACAAAAAGTTTGGAGAAAAGTTGAAGATGATGATTACTCAATAGAAAGAAGGCATAATTGTATGCTTTTTTTCTCTTATGTCTTTTTTCTCTGTTTCTTATTTTCCAGCTCTGTATTTCTTCTGTATATTTAACTACATTGAAAAGTTCTAATAAAATTGAAAAAAAAATGAACAATGACTTAATACTATGCAATATGCAAAAACCCATAATTATTTTGCTGTTCAATCAGTGTGAATGAGAGGAAAAGCCTATTCATCTCCAAGAGAAATATGAATCCTGCACAACCACCTCAGAAGGTGAGAGAGATAGCTAAGTGCTTGACATTTAGATAGCCTGCTGACGCCCACTTCCCTTGATTGCAGCCTGAAGAGGCCATTGATCTCACTTTTTCATCACCACAAATCAGATATAAGAGGGCTTCTGAGGGACAAGATCTGATTTTATATTTAGCACAATGAAGTGACCAATACTGGACTCATCAATCTCTGACCCTGTACTCCTTTAATTAAAATGTAGCACAACAACCTTTTAAGACAGCCCATAGGATGTGTGTTAATGTGCATGGTTTAGTTCAGTGCTTCCTGAACTTGGATAAATTACTTAAAATTGAATAAAAGTGTTTTTGGTCTTTTTTCACGTTTTCGACACATGAACTCACCACTCAATCACAATAGGGACATTTAAATAAGTTTCTGATAAGCTTTGGGAAATGAAGGAAATGAATGGGGAAGCACTGGTTTAGTTGTTTAACTAGGCAAGAGATGCCATGCTCCTGTCTGACTGCAACAATCATAAGACTTTATAACGCACAACTTTCAGGCCTCTTGCTTACCCATCCAAAGATTGGAGAAGAATGAAAACAAAATTTAAAATGTCATGACTCTTGTCCAGTTTGAGATACATAATCTCACTTCTTTTTCCATCATCCCAGCAGGAATGATAATGTAAACAGTAGCAAGATTGTCTCTAAAAGAGAGAACTGTAAAATTTGACAGGAAAGTGATTGGTGAATTATAAAAGCCAAATAATAAGAAGGGAAGGGTACTATCGACTATACACCCTTTAATATGGCATGTTACAGACACTTTGCCTCAGAATAATAGCAGTGTCATAGCCTCTGAAGCTCAAATATGCAAAGAAGCTCAACCAAGCTGAAAGTAGCATAATTCTTTACCCTTTAAATATTGCTGTTGACACTAGCTTAGTGACAGCTAATGAAACCTGTCCCTGTCTAGCAAAAGACCCTGATCTTCAGTAGCAAAGTCTCATAGATGTATCAAGCTGAAAGATGCCATTTGGGCCATGAAGTCCAACTGTGCTAAGTGCAGAAATCCAAATTAATGCCAATTAAAACACCCTCAACAGATGGGTGCCTGCTAAAATACATCCAGCTCACTATCTCACTGTATAATTAGCTCCACCACTCCAGTAATCTAGTCAAAGCAGGCTGGTTTGGGGTAATTGTTGCCTACTAAGATAATTAAATAAAATTTAATTGGTATAGGATGCTTTGTTTCTTCCATCAGTATGCATGTGTCCTCCATAGACAGGCATGCTTTTTCTTCCACAAGCTTCCCTCTGCAACTGAGAGGAACAAAGCAACAGATATAGTCAATATTTTACAAGAAACCAATACTTTCCAGCACACAACAGTGCTGGTATTAATTTTAGTTAAAGGTAGTTCTTTCCTTCACTTTCTGTCCTAACGTTCTGCTGTTCAGGAGCTTTGCAACAGATGCTGGGGTTTTCTCCAGGTATGTATTAGCTACTCAGTGGAGTGATGCATTCTATCTTCATCATTGCTACCTGGAGCCTGTTGAAGAGACCAAAGCCAGTCCACAGAATTTTGCTCAGAAAAGCAAATTTCTTTTAAAATAGATTTTCTGTCAGCCCAGCTGCAACTGCAAAAGTCTCTGCTAGCCCTGCTGTGACTGTAAAGCCTCTACTGAGAAGAGAGATGGTAGACATCAATTGAGTATATTTTTTTGAGGAATCTTACCATGTGGCTTTACTGTGTCAGTGAGAATGCAAGGAAAAAAATGCTCCAAGTTTGATTGATTGATTGATTGATTGATTGATTCATTCATTCATTCATTCATTCATTCATCCATCCATCCATCCATCCATCCATCCATCCATCCATCCATCCATCCATTCATTCATTCATTCTTACCCTTTCTTTATTATTTTCTATACACTTCCTCCTCCTCCTATTCTCCCCACAACAATACAACAATTGAGAAAAACAGACCCAAGGTCACCCAGCTAGCTTTCATGCCTAAGGTACTACTACAAATTTCCTGGTTTCTAGGCAAATACTTTAACCACCACACCAAATACCTCGAGAAGATATTTTGCAGTTCTCTATCATAAACAGTGCTCTCCCACTCAGATAGAAATCAAAAGTTTCCTAGCTTAACAGTTGGGACATGACTGGCTTGCTGTCAGAAAGCTATAGCTAAAATCAACACTTTCACAGTTTCAGAGGGCATATCAATAACACTTCTTCCTTCTCTAGACTACTAGAAGGAAGGAGGAAAGAACCCAATCAGACTTTCAAGATTCTGTTTTAAAAGAGGTATCATTCAATTCAGGTTTATGGAATTTGTGTCTTGACCTGCTTTGCTTTGAACAGCAGATTACATGTTAGAAGAAAGATGGAAATGAGCTGAATAATGTATTTTAAAAGGATGTGTAGTCTTTAATGTAATGTCTTTAAGAAGGATTTCTATATAGAGTTCCAAATGAAGAAATGTGCATGAAATACCACGAGTGTCCATGGTCAAAGAAGTCCTTTGAGATGGTTTGTTTTACAGAGAGAATAACTGGGGACTGAATTGCAAAACAAATTCTTGAAAGCAGGATGAGTGGATCTGAAAGGCTAAAAAAGTCATGATTGGCTGAAGATAATCAATTGTACAAAAAATAAGAGCTGAGACATCTAGAAAAGCTCCAATCAGCGTATGTAAACATCCATGTGGTGGAAGGAGGTTAATTTCCAGGTGAAAATATTAGGGAAGTATAGTGAATGGAATTAGGGTAAACTAGAGTTAGTTATATTTTCTTTTATTTACCAGATCTCTGATTTGTTAGGGTTTTCTTTCTTTTTCAGGTATTTTGCAGAAGAATATATGCCAGAAATTGAACAGCATGAGGTATATGCACTGTGTTACTTGTATGCAGTGCAGTATTTATTTGAATGTTTACTTATGTTTACTATGTTCTTTGCAATTGTTCTATAAATACTAGAGGTCTCTGCCTTCTCTCATTCTCTCTTTTATATACAGTAGCCTTCCATATACAAATAGATGAAATAGTTCAAAATTGATCATGTAAATACTATAGCAACCAGTTCTTTAGGGGGGAAATGTTAGATAATATATGTTTTCTTAATGTTCTCTGCTCTAAATATTACCTGCCATGATTGTAGTTCCTGAAACATCTGTTTCCCCAAGTTCATCCAATTTCTTTGTTGGGATTTAGAGGAATGTATTGACTGCAAAGCATGTGCCACAGCATAGACAGCATTGTACACATTGTAGCTGTGGCCACTCATACTAATTTCAAAAATGGAAGAAGGAAGACTCTCCAGTTTCTCTTCTCCTGTACAAATTCTCTCAGTGCCTTTATTCTTCTTAGAGTTGAGAAATGAGCAATCAAATACCTGCTCCCAAAAATCCCTAATAAAGCCATCACGTCTTTCTGTGGTTGGATTTCTGCTCTGAAGAAACTCCTGAAATCCAAAGACTTTCTTTGAGTTAACCGAGAGAGATAAAGCACCGTGGATGAAATGTATATCCCAGTGAATGTTAAAGGATACTGTTGCAAAATCCATTTGTGCTGGCATAAGCCAGATTTTGGTATGGGATGGTATGTCTTCCACTTCTGCGAAACGGAGGAATGATTTTAAAAATGTCATGGTCTGAATCTTGCCATACACAATGATCACATTGGCCGTGCTTCTCATGATAGCTTTGTATAATTCAAGTCCTTTATCCATCACTTCCATAAAATCACTGTAAAATGTCAGGCTAGGGAATGTTTCTATAAAATCAAAGCAGATTCCTTGCTGAGAAAACATGGGGCGTACATCCCGGACAAACTTTTCTCCTGCATCATCTTTCCCAGAAAGAACTCCAATCCATGTCCACCTAAAATGCAACAGTAACTGGAGGATTCCTTGGTGTTGTAGGGCCTCATTTGGGAACATTTGTTGTAAAAAAACACCTTTATCTCTTACTGGAGCAGAGCCATATGTGAGCTAGTGGAATTTAAAAACAACAAACAACAAGAACAATTGTGCTTCTTTGTCCCTCTCCTTTGGTTTCAATAGTGATGTACTTTCCAGATGTACTAATACATCTTCCTAAATATTAGGCATGCTCCAACTAGAGTTTCAAATAGTAATCTTCTAATAAGTATGTATCAGGATTATGAGAGGCCACATACAAGAATTCAATGACTGATTTGAAAGATTTAAAATCCCACATTTCTAGGTTTGACTCCCTCCCACAACGGGTTTTTTTTTCTCTTTCCTGTTCTTCAATCCTTATAAATGTTTGCCTTCTTTTGTCAGCAGTTCTTATCCTAATTTGTAGCCTGACGTGCTCATTAAAAGTAGAAAACTTTGTTCAGCACTCTAATTTTATCTAAATCTACTGTAAATGAATTTCACTTAGCCAGTGATGATATATGAATTGATATATATATATATAAGGAGGAGTTGAGCCTGTAGTCTAGAGGTTAAGACATCTGCCTACGATGCAGGTGACCCAGGTTCAAATCCCATAAGGGTATGCCCGGATGATGATAGCTAATAAGCTTGAAATAGATCTATACCGGCCTCCCTGAATTTTTAAAATACCAGCAGAAAAAACAAACTAACACATACACACACACACACACACACACACACACACACACAACCTTTTGTCTGCTGTTAGATATAAATATTGCATTTTTGCATTCTAAGTTCATTGTATTGCATCTTTTCAATGTTTATTCTAAAATGCTTGGCTATCAAATGGTTTTCTAAACTATCCAATTTTCTATTCTTCAATTCATCCTTCAAAAAATCACATGTAACATGCAAACAAAAGTTTACTGCTCCCCTAAAACAAAAAAGTCCGTGTAGACAAGAAAACATAACCATGTTTATAAATTAGGTTGGGGTTTGTTTGTTTTTAAAGTTGTCCAGGACACTGAAAACTTTCAGTTGAAACAATTCTGTGTCTCACAAAACACTAGAGGGCATCAAGGACTCACATTAAAAAAAACATGAGAGAGAGAGAGAGAGAAATAAAAAGAAAGAGAGGGACAGTACCACACTAGGAAGACATAAGTTAATACAGTTGACAACATTTAAAAAACAAAAAATTACAAGCTCCTGAACAACAGCATTTGTGTTTGTGTGCATATGTGCGGGGAGATTTTCCTCTTTAAAAAGCCATTTCTCAAATCAGAAGCTTAAAATGCAGATTATTGCCCTCCTTAATAATAATAATAATAGCAATGATAGCAATTAATAATATTTATTTATTGATTGATTGATTGATTGATTGCATTTCTATACCGCCCCCCTTCCTAGGGACTCGGGGCGGTGCACAGCCATATTGAAAAGGTACATTAAAAAGTTAAAATAGTTTAAGAAAAAATTAAATCACGGCCCGCATTATAAAAGTAAAAATTTTAAATTTTAAATAAATAATAACTCCTATACCTCCCTCTCCCCAACAGCTGTTTTTGCACCCAAGATCGCGCTTTCACAACCTTGAACTACAGGCAGAGAACTTTTACCCCGGGAATAATAGAAGTATAGGGGGGATAAAAAAGGATTTTTTTTTAAAAAAAGGAACTTTTATTCCGGGAAGCAAAGAGGAGGCGAAGTTTGCAGAGGAGCTGC